>BOPN01010104.1:10000-12500 GCA_017312705.2 Penaeus japonicus
TTAATTACATTTGATACGGTAATGAAGTTATGATAATACTAATTGTTGTCATAATAATAATGATGGTAAAAACAATATTGATAATAAGAATAAGCATGAAGATAATCACCATTGTAATGATGTATAAGAATTACCTGTGATTATGATTATTTGTTTTATTATCAATATGATCATGTTTGCAATCGTCATCAAGATCATAATCATTATCATTGGTTTTATCCTTAGCATTATCATAATCTTATCATTAATATCATAATGATAGTTATTATAATAGAATTGGGGCGCTAAGAAGAGTAACGAAATTCTGTTGAACTAGATTTGCAAAAGAAATAAGAATATTTTCGTTTTATTTATCGCACATGATTATCATCATCATTACTATAATTCTTAGATGTATGAATATTGTCACTATCTTAAATGTATGAATATTGTCACTGCAGAATCACAGTAATTTTTGTTATTACTAATATATTATCAATAGTGTTATTAACATTCTATTTGATAGTATTTCTGGTATTATTGTTATTGCAGATGTGCCGTTTGCATAAAATGTCATTAATGAATAAGAAAATGCACTCTTATTTGCCTCTTGTTTATGTCACATAAAATTTCGCCGGTACTTAAAATTTCCTTCTGCGACACGTGGAATTCAAATGTAGCTAAAATTGTTATCTATTCTCTCTTTTAGAAAATAAATATATGTCAAACGTGTAGCTGGCTGATGATCTCAACGGCAAAAAAAAAAAAAAAAAAAAAAAAAAAACTGTGTAAACTATGCCATTAATGCTAATAAGCCTCTAATACTTTACAAAGGCTATTCATCTTTAGTTTTTTTTTTCTTGAAAGGTCTGGATATAAGCTCTTTGAATTTAGATTATGCCATTGTTACAAAAAGGGTGTAAAGAAAGCGAAAACAGTTTATATTTACCTTTGCTATTGTTATGTTCATTAATGTAGATAAGATTCTATACTTACCGTTGATGATGTTTTACTGTTCTTTTGTAACCATTGCCATCCTTATTATAATTATATTCTCGTATATTTTCTTTCTCTCTCTACTGCTTTCATCTTCTCCACTTCTCTCCTTCTCTTCCAACCCTTCCGATCCCATCTTATCTCTTTCCTTTCCCTCCTCATTCTCTTTCTCCCCACACGTTCCTCTCTCTTCCTCTAATATCCCATCTCCATCTTCCCCTTCTCTTCTCATCCCTTCACCCTTTTTCCATATCTTTTCCCTTCACTTCTCTTCCCATCATCGTCTCCCTTCCATCCCTACCCTCTCCTTCCATCCCCATCCTCTTCCGTGATTTCCTTCGCTCCCCTTTTCCTCCCTCCCCTCTTCCCCTCCCCCTCCGCCTCCCCCTCCGCCTCCCCCAAAACTCCCCTACTCCCTCCCCTGCCTTCGCACCTCCTCGTCAGCTGTCCTCTCAGAAATACTCCAACTCCACTCAGTGCAAAGTGGAGTTGGTGGCGGTGCAAAGGCCGGAGGATTCCTGAGTGTACTACAGCTCTCCCGGCGTATGTTGGGCCCCGGTCCCTCTACGTGATGGACACCTGAAGTGGGGATGGGAATGGGATTGAAAGGAAAGGGAGGAGAGAGAGAGAGGGGGAGAGAGAGAGAGAGAGAGAGAGAGAGAGAGAGAGAGAGAGAGAGAGAGAGAGAGAGAGAGAGAGAGAGAGAGAGAGAGAGAGAGAGAGAGAGAGAGAGAGAGAGAGAGAGATAAAAGAGAGAGAGAGAGAGAGAGAGAGAGAGAGAGAGAGAGAGAGAGAGAGAGAGAGAGAGAGAGAGAGAGAGAGAGATGAAGAGGAAGAGGAAAAGGAAATGGGGAGGAGGGGGTGATGGGTAGGAAGGATTATGAAAAGAGGGAAGGAAGGGAGGAAAGAAGAAGATAGGGGAAACAAGGAAGTGAGAAAAGAAGTTAAATGGAATGGAAATGGTGAAGGAGGAGAAAGAAAAGGGGAGACGGATAAAGGAAGAATATATGGAAAAGAAGGGAAATTATGTAGTAAAGTAGGAGACAAAAGATTAAACAGAAATGGAGGAAAAAGAGAAAACAAATAGTGAAGGGACAAAAGGCAGAGGCAGGGCGGGAAGGAAGGAGAGAGAGAGAGAGAGAGAGAGAGAGAGAGAGAGAGAGAGAGAGAGAGAGAGAGAGAGAGAGAGAGAGAGAGAGAGAGAGAGAGAGAGAGAGAGAGAGAGAGAGAGAGAGAGAAAGAAAGAGAAACTGACTGACTGATAGATAGATAGATAGAGAAAGAGAGACAAAGAGAGAAAGAAGAAGGGGGAGGGACGGGGGAAGTGAGTGTGTGTATGAGAAAGATAGAGAGAGAGAGAGAAAGAGCACAATGAAAACGACGCCGAAGGAGAATGAATTAAGTAATAGATTAATCCAAGAAAGAAAGAGAAAGGGAATGTGGAAAAAGATAGCTGATTAACAAAATGTTAAATATGTTGATTATGACGTAGATGTTATATTACATTAAACAAAATGTAAAGAAA
>BOPN01010105.1:0-2500 GCA_017312705.2 Penaeus japonicus
CCCGATCTGAGAGAGAGAGAGAGAGACAGAGAGAGAGAGAGAGAGAGAGAGAGAGAGAGAGAGAGAGAGAGAGAAAGAGAGAGTAAAAGAGACAAAGTCAAACAAAGAGACAATCAGATCGTCAGACAGACAGACAATAAATAGACAAACAGACCGACAAACAATCAAAGTAACAAAGAAAAGGAGAAAGACCGGCAAAGAGACGAAGAGAAAAAAATAAAGAAAACGAAAAAAGAAGAAAAAAAATCGCAAATTGAAATCTAGTAAGAGAAACAGAAAATAAAAATCGTTATATCTATCCAAGCATTTCAAGTTTTGCATCCTTCGGAAATGTCTTGAAGAGATGGCAGCAAGGCAGAGCGGAGTTGCCGGGGAATCCCCTTCCCTGCAATTGCACGAGCAAGAAAATTCACAAGAGTTCAGAATATTGCGAGAGTTGAGTGCACTGGGAGGAAGACTTACTGAAGGAGAGGGGAAAAGAGGGAGGAGAAGAGGGGGAGAGATAGATTGAGAGATGGCTAGAGAAAGCGAGAGAGAGCGAGTGAGGGAGGGAGGGAGAGAGAGAGAGAATGAGAGAGAGAGAGAGAGAGAGAGAGAGAGAGAGAGAGAGAAAGAAAGGGAGATAGATATATAGATAGATGGATAAAGAGAGAGAGATAGATAGATAGATAGATAGATAGAGAGATAGATAGATAGATAGATAGAGAGAGAGAGAGAGAGAGATAGATAGATATATATAGAGAGAAAGAGAGATAGCCAACTAGTTAGACACAGAGAGAGAGAGAGAGAGAGAGAGAGAGAGAGAGAGAGAGAGAGACAAAAGGAGAGGTGAAAAGGGGAAGAAGAAAAACGTCGTGGGAAAGAGAGTGAGTGAGAGTGTAAAGGAGAAAGAATAGAAAAACAACAACAGACAGTGCCAGTGAGCGCGTCGCAAGCACCCTCGTTTCATCCCCAGCCATCACGGGCTTGAGGAGTGCCACGCTCGCCCTTCCCCGACTCCTTAACGATAGTAGTAGGGAGGGGAGTGCCGCTGACAGTGCCAACGCCGAGCTCTTACAATAGAGTGCGAAAAGGAGGTAATTATTATGAAATAAATCAAAGAGATGGATTTGCATCGTGCTGTTTTTCTTAATTAGATTTAGATGTGGGCGTAGCTATGCACACAGGGGATAATCTACAATAATGCATACATACGTACACGTGTACACACATTTTTTGCGCACACACACACACACATGCATTCGAACACACACACACACACACACACACACACACAAATGCATTCGAACACACATACACAAACAAACAAACAAACACACACACACACACACGAACAAACAAACACGTACAGACACACACACAAATACACAAACAAACAAACACACCCACACATTCGAACACCAGCGGCTCTAACATCGCTAGTTATTTTCCTTCCCTATTCCCTCTCCTTCCTTCCGCGGGTTCCATCTTCCCTTAATCATTATCCAACGCAAGCCTCACCCTCTGCGCTTCATTATCACACAAAAATCACTTGTTAGGGTAAGGTTCGCCGAGAGAGAACCGAGAACCGGCCTTAATGCAAGAACTCATTAGCTGCATTTTCCCTTGTCGGCGAACGCAACGCGATGTCGGCTTGGCGAGCAGAAAGCACTCTTTTGTTATCCTGTTCGAAGGGTGCTTTTATCCTCTCTCCTAAGCGAGTTTGGGCGACCACGAGAGGAAGTGGAGGAAAAACGACTTTATTTCGTCGTTCCGGTAGGGTGATTCTAGCTCAACCTCTCCCTTCGCCGTGTGTGTGTCCCGGGAGTAAATATCTGATACAAAGTTTTGCGGTCAGATACAGCGCGGCAGACAATTCTCTTTATTAATTTAGTCGCGCGCCGTTCTTGCTTGTTTGACACTGACGGAAAGACAATTACTCACAAAGACAAGTGTCCTTTTGACTGAAATTTCAGACTGGCCGGCGGTGAGGGCTGGCTTCTGTATTCTCTAATTACAGAAGCGCCAATTCGAACTTGCTGTACTAATGTAGCGTGTAGAGGGGGGGGGAGATACAGCGAGAACAGCAACGCATTATTTTGCATTTGGGGGGGATGAGAGGGGGTTGGGGGCGAGCAAGGGAGGGGGGAAGGGAATGAGGGGGGATGAGAGGGGGTTGGGGGCGAGCAAGAGAGGGGGGGGGGAGAAAATGGGGGGTAGGGGGTAGGGGGTATTGGGGTAGGGGAAGGAGGGGGGGAGGGCATAATGACCTAATCGCCACTTTGGCTAAATGTCTCCATTTTTCCCCCGCGCTGCAATATTGTAGGGGGATTCAACACCGCAGACTCATGCAGTTACTCTTCATTAGGGGATGTTTTTTGTTTTGTTTTTAGCCTAAGAGCTGAGTTGCAGGAGAGTGCAATATGATGCAATGTCGAGGTGGGAAATGAAGGCGAAGCAGCGGTTCGTGTGAAGGTTTTGGATCATTTGGCGGTTGTGTGGCGGGGATTTCTTTTGGGGG
>BOPN01010105.1:12500-15000 GCA_017312705.2 Penaeus japonicus
AGAGAGAGAGAGAGAGAGAGAGAGAGAGAGAGAGAGAGAGAGAGAGAGAGAGTGGATGAGTGGTGAGAGAGAGAGAGAGATAGAGGGAAGGAGTGGGCGAGAGTGAGTGAGAGAGAGAGAAAGAGAAAAAGAGAGAGAGAGTGAGAGAGAGAGAGAGAGAGAGAGAGAGAGAGAGAGAGAGAGAGAGAGAGAGAGAGAGAGAGAGAGAGAGAGAGAGAGAGAGAGAGAGAGAGAGAGAGAGAGAGAGAGAAAGAGAGATAAAGAGAGAGAGAGAGAGAGAGAGAGAGAGAGAGAGAGAGAGAGAGAGAGAGAGAGAGAGAGAGAGAGAGAGAGAGAGAAGGAAAAATATACAGATGCAGATATAAAGACAGAGATAAAGAGAGAGAGAGAGAGAGAGAGAGAGAGAAAGAAAAAAAAGAATGATGAACAGGGGAAGAGAAAGAAAAACAAGAAAAAAAATCAAGAAATAGAAAGAAAGAACAAAGAAAACAAGAGAAAAAAAAAGAAAGAGACAAACAGAGAATGAAATAGAATCACACACACACACACACACACACACACACATACACACACACACACACACACACGCATACACACATACAAAGAAAAAATACTCAAACTCAAACTTAGAGATTGTCAAAGAGAGAGGAGCGTAGGGTGTAGTTAACCTTTTAACATCATATTATCCAAAGTTGACCAAGTTGAAAACGCGGAACTACAAGGGAAGGAGGAGGGAAGGGGGGGGGGGGGGTAGATTGGAAAGTTGACAGGGGGTGAGAGGGGGGGAAGAGAGGCCAGAAAACTGTCAGGGCGTGGAAGGTGGGGAGAGGGGGGGAAGGGAGAAGAATAGGAAGAGATAGAGCTGAAGAAAAGAGTGGAAGAGAAACTTCATGAAACTGATAAGGAATAAACTGATAGGAACTGATATGAATAATCATATCAATAATGATAGAGATAATAATATTGATTGCAATAATAATGATGATTGACATAATAACCATGATAATGATAGCAGTATGAAACAATAATGCTATGAGTAATATTGATGGTAATGAGGATGATGATTATAATGATGATAACAATAATGACAATTATGATGATAATAACAATAACATTGAAAAAAAGAACAATAAAATAACGATAAGGAGAAAGATAGAAAAACAGGAAAACCGTTCTTTGTCCTCTCCGGATCTCGACGAGGACGAGTTTCCAAGGTGAGTTATTATCAAGAGAAACGGGATCTCCTTTCGAATACTTAGGCCTCCTCCTTCCTCATTATTACCCCTACCCCCCTCTCCCCCACTTAGTACTCCCTTCCTTCTACCGTTCCGACACTTTGGACTCCTTATAGAACTCCCTCCCATCCTCCTTCTCCCTTTCCTCTGTGCTCTCCATTCCCCTTTCCTTCCTCTCCTCTCTACCCTACATTCCCCTCTCCTTCTTTTCCTCTCTACTACTCCACTACTCCCTCCTTTACTACCACCCCTCCTCTTCCCATTCCGAATCCTCCCCCCTCCCCAACTTTCCTCCCTTTCTACTAACACCCTCTCCCCCCCTCCACCTCCCTTCCCCCACCTCTTTACTTCGAAAGGGAGAACCAACCATTGTTCTAAAGACGTTATTGTTAATGGTTGAAAAGGCAAGGAAGGGAGGGGTGTGTGGCAGATGATGATAATAGGACACTGTTTCAATTCGAGATTATCTCTTTCTCTCGCACCGTCTCTTTCTATCGGGTATTTTGCCTCTCTTCTTCTGTGAGGATTGCATGATATATTTATATGTGATATCAAAGGCATAGATTAGAATATATCACATGGATATACATTCTCACATAAGGCATGAGGTATGCATCGATCGAATCTTTAAGTCAAGTTGTGTCAGCTTTGGCAGATAATTGCTTTGCACAGTTATCTCTGAATTCCATGACCATAAACAAAGTTGACATTTTTTTATTACCACCATCCTCCTATTCTAATGGAGGACTGCAGATGAGAAAACCCTCCATCTAACCAGAATATTTAGAACATACAGACAGGCCTGGATAGAGATTGCTGATGCTGATTTTGTCTCCTGTATGTATGTGTAATTATAATGTTAATAACTACAATCATTGTGCTGTAGTGCTCATAATTTTTGTGTGTAATACTGTAAGTTATTTACCTTATCAAATAAACATAATCTATATAAACCCTTTGTCTGGCATTACATCCCTATTTTAAAATTGGTGGCAGTGGTGGGATCATAATCCATTTCAACTTAGACCGAGGACCCACTTACCACGTACTTAATAGAAAGACTAGAAAGCTGTACCCCTGCATCACAACAGTGAAGTACCATGTGTCAGGCAATAAAATCAAGGTAAGTCAGTGGGAGCATTTTTCTTTCTCTAAACTACCCAAATTCTTCCTCATATATCTCTCATTTTTCTACGATGTGTACATACACACAATGAAAGGTACTGTATCTTATTTTTGCATTATTTTGGATACTATGTATATCA
>BOPN01010107.1:0-10000 GCA_017312705.2 Penaeus japonicus
CAAATTTGTCCTTGTAATGATTTACCAATTCTGTGTTAAGTTCTGTTTTCCCTGAGTTTGAACACCCCGCTACAATGATCCAACTCGGTTGGGAAAGCAAATCAAATACTTCTGAACTATAACATTGATAATTAGCATTCATGATTCGTAAAAGAAAAAGAAAGAAAATGAGAATGTAGGTATATATATGTATGTATATATATATATATATATATATATATATACATATATATATATACATATATATATATTATATATATTATTATAATTATTGGATGTAGTAGTACTACTAGTACTAGTACTAATAGTAGTAGTAGTAGTAGTAGTAATAGTAACAGATGTCTCAAGTGCGTGCATGCACGCACGCACGCACACACACACACACACACACACACACACACACACACACACACACACACACACACACACACACACACACACACACACACACACACACACACAATACACATGCACACAGTTGCAATTTCACTATACGCGTCAACCCCCCTTCCTCTCAGTTCCGTATAAGTACGCGCTAAGCTTCAGTGGGCGCTAGCAATAGCAAAACGAGCACCCGCTCAGTCAGTCAACTCACGTTTTTTTTTTTTTTTATCTCTTTATCAGGTATAATGAATATACTGGGTCCTAGGGAACTAGGATATAGTATGAGGAAGGGTGATGACAATAAGGAGGAGGAGCAGGAGGGGGAAGAAGAAGAAGAAGAAAGAGAACAACAACAGCGAGATGATGGCGAAGAGGAAGAAGGATAAGAAGGACCCCACATCATCAATATTGAGCACGTATTCAGTTGGATGGGACATATTCTACATTTCTCCATCCCCAAGAATGTATTGCATGATCCTATTAGTTTTTTTGCGGTTACTTTTCGAGTATTTTCGAGAAATGTTGATTGCATGTGTTGGGGAATCCTCCTCCCAGTGTTAAGGTATATCCTGAATTTACGCTTCATCTCTCTAAAATGAGGATAACAGGTGAGAAGGCAATTGTTCCAATCTACATTATCATACATAGTCAAATAGTATATAATAATAAAGAAGATGTCGTGCTTACTGCAGTGTCTTGAGATTTTCAAAATATTAGAGCAGTATCCACATTTGGCTAAAAAGACTGATTGTGATTTACACTATATTTTAGATGCTGGAAAATATAGTGGTCGTTTAATTTGGGATCATTATAAGCAGAAAGTTGCCTGTGAAAATATTGGGAAATTAGAGAGTCTTAATGAAATGTCTATATTTATTTACAAAATAACTCCTGATTCCTCAATTAACTCTGATGATGGTGATAACTGAGACCGTTCTTGCAAAGTCATGGTTACTTTAGCGAGGAAGGGATCTGATAAATACCTCAACAGAATCGTTCATTTGTTATTGCTGGGAGAGGCTCACTGTGCTCTAATCAAAGATTTTCACCAGTTTGTATCGCAACTTACGCGATCTTGTAAAAAATATTACTGTCGGTTATGTTTAACAGCTGTGAGACTTCAGATGTTGTATGATGAGCATTGCAAGCTCTGTGATACCTCTCAAACCATTGTTTATCCTAATCCAGATAGCTACCTGTCTTTAAACATTCCCTTAAAACCTATTCTCCATCACAAATAGCATTTTTTATATGGAATGCAATGCCGATAAAAATTGCGGTGATATAACTCCTGGAGTAAGGGCGACGCATCGAGGGATTGCATATAGTTGTATTCTTATAGATCGGAAGAGTAGAGTTATAGATTCTTTTAACCCCTTCGACATGAGGACGCGTATACTGCGTCCTCGCAGCGCCCATAATACAGTATATCCGAGGACACGCATACTGCTTCATGGCTGAGTTCTGTTAGAATTAAGATTTTTTTCTTCCAGATACTGTAGGAGATCTTTCAGAATATAAGTCGTATTTGATAAGGTGGCTTACTTAACTTTCATTATTATTACATAGGAGTGTAATTCGTTTATGCCAAGGGAGGTACCGATGCGCCCTGATAGCAATAATTTTATTATTTCTTTATGGGACATTATGTAATATAAAACTTATTATGATTAGTTTACTATACTACTTCAACGTTTTCTGTTACTCTGAGTGAGGTCCCTCACCAAGCTTATCAGCCGCTATGTAGCGCAGTTTTTAGCGTGCTGACCTCCCAACCCCGAGATCAGCAGATCAAGCCCTGTCCAAGCTCGTGAGTTTCCACTGTTGCCTGGCGGTCACCGCCGTGTCTTGGCAATACGGTGGGTAAGGAATAAGCTCAGGTCTAGTTAACACTCACTGACACAGGTGGGCTCCCCTCAGTACATATAGGCCCGGCGGTGCATCTGCTCCGCAAGCCTAGCTTATCCTAACCAAGTTCCCTCCCATCCCCTATGCTCTCCTCTTTCCTTTATCTCTATCACCTTTATCAGCTCTTTCGTTTTCCTTCCTATCTTTACTTCAAATAGGAAGAAGTTCATAATAAACAGTTTTTTGCTTACATATTGATTGATTGAGAGAGAGAGGGAATTTTATTTTTTTATTCGATTTCATTCATTGTTCCCACATACTCCGCCTCCCCTCCCTTCCATTCATCCTCCATCACTTCTGTCTCCCTCCCAATGCTCCTCCTTCCTTTCCTCCTCGTTTCGCCCCCCTAAGAAATTTACAGTAAAATAGGTCTTTGCCTGGATCATGTTGTTGTAGCTACAGACACACACACACACAAAATTCCATCACCCCTGGGGGTTAGCATTTGGAATTTTCATGGATATGAGGGTTTAGTTTTACCAGTGGTGGACCTCTTCCTCATTCTCCAATTCCAAACAACCCTCGCCTGTCTACTGCTTCCTCCTCTTCGCACTAGTGTTTCCTCGTGTTTGCCTCTTGGTGCTTACTCCTCCTCTATCATCACTAGTGCTTGGTGTAGGTTCCTCATTGGTCTCAGAAAGGCCTTCACTACCTTCTGTCGCTGTTGTCCTTTCTGAGCCTTGTTGTCTCGACATGCTGTTTGTTGCAGTTTCTCTTCCGTGCCACTCATTGTAGTGGGTCATGGAACACAGCCCGGGTTCCCCAGGACAAGCAGGGCAGAAATAGGCAGTGTCTCTTCTTACTGGCTAACATACCCAACACTTTTTCCGCTTTCCAATCTTTTCCCACTTGACAAATTGGTGAGTATTGGGGGTGAGAATTCCCCGTTCCTGTTCTTTGAAGAAAATTCTAGATCCTGGATTGTGCTCTTGCAAAAGATTCTTCACAAGAGATTCCAGAAATTCCATGAATCCTGATTTGCTCTTGGATTCATTTTTCCATGCAATGTATGCATTTAGGGCACTTATGAAGATGAAATGCATTCCAATTTTCTTGAATCAAGCCAAGCTCTTACGATCTATGACATATGGCTCAAGCAACTGGTCAGCTTTATCAACACTTCCCATTTTTTATTGTATTTTTCAATATGAAGGGGTTTGTTTCGGAACACTACTTGGTTGCCAAAATATTCCTTCACCTTTTCCACCATATCAGCCTTGTACTTTGTGGTCAAGACTGTTATGTCTTTCTTGTCTTCCCACCTGACAACTAAAACATTCCTCTTTCTTGCAAAAATGCACTGTTGTTTTTCTAGGGGGAGTTGGCTCATTTCTGTTGGTGGTGCTCTTCCGTTTCACACTACACCAGTGATTGTGGTGTTTCTCTCCTCAAGATACTGCGCCAGCCTTAGGCTCGTGTACCAGTTGTCAGTGACAACGTGGCGTCCCTCATCAAGGAGCTGCCTCATCAGATATACAACAATCTTTTCATATTTTGAGAGACTGTTTGCTCTTGGATCATCAAACTGAAACGAGTCTTTTCTATAATACAATTTATAATTCCAGGAAAAGCCTTGCCAATTCGGGTCAGAGGGGCACAGCACAAACACTTTGATTCCAAACCTGGCTCTCTTGGACTTGATGTATTGGCAGAACCCTAATCTCCCTTTCCAAAGCACTAAAGCTTCATAGACAGCCATATGCTTGCCAGGTGAAATTACCGCCTTGCATTTCTCACGGAGCAACGAGAGGAAGGGTTCAATTCTTGTACGCGGCTCATTTTTTTCCACGTCGTCTGGAGGTGAAAAGCGCAAGAATTTCAGTATGCTGAAAAATCTGTCTCTGCTCATGATTTCCTTACAAAATACAGGCGGTCCACTTACTACCCAGTCACTTCTCCAATACTGAGCCATCCTTGGCACCTTCACTAGGCCCATTGCAATCATCAGGAGTACATGACTTTTTCCTGAACCTTCTTCCACTTTATGCAGTTTACTTTACCCTTCTTTTCAGGATACTGAGAAAAAAACAATTCAGCTCGTTTGTTTGTCCACTCGCACAACTTTTCTACAACTCCCCTGTCAAGAAACTGTTTGAATGCATTACTAGGACTTGTAAACTGGTCTTTGTGTGTTTCACTTACCCCACAATAGTCACCCAAATATTCTGGCAATGGGTCTTCACGCATGTCACTGAATATATCAGAAATGAGCCTCCATCCTCCTTCGATTTCTCTAGCTTCATTTTCACTGAACTCATCTTCATCTTCAAATTCTTCTGAGAGATCATCGCTGTCCTCATCTTCAAAATCGGGAACGTAATCCTCGTCACTCGATGATTCCATGACTGACTTGTGAATGCGTCCTGAATGACTGCACTCTGTTTTCAAACTAACTCTAAACAGGGCAAGTTGACCCAAGCTCTTCTTATCATTCCCTCCGCCCTCACACTGTGTGTGTGTTTCCTAACTGATGTTCCAGGCTGTCCTATCACCAATATGATAAATTCTCCTCAAAACACCCTAAGCGTGAGTGTGTGTGTGTGTGTGCTGAGGAAAGGAGGGCAAGCATTATCTACTCTCTCGTGGTGGGGGAGACATCCCATGTTATCACACGCAGTGATATTTCCTCATTACTGTATTATCTTATTTCCCCCTGACTTTCTCTCTCTCACTCAGACACACACAAACACATGTACGCAGAGAGAGAGAGGGAAGGAGGGAGATAGTGAGAGAGGGAGGGAGGGAGAGAGGGAGGGAGGGAGAGAGGGAGGGAGTGAGAGAGTGAGAAAGGGAGGGAGGAAGAGAGAGGGAAAAAAATTCTCGATAGTGAGTGTCATGTGTGTGTGTGTGTGTGTGTGCGTGCGCGCGCGCGCTCGTGTCTCTCTCCTGTTCTATAATTATGACATGTAACTATATTATGCGTAACAGGTATACGTTGAGATTAGCCATCTATGTTGTCACGCAACTAGATATATTTATGCTGTTGCTGTGCATTTTTTTCAACAAGGAATAACAGTGTTTACCGTAAACTGAGATGCCGCCTTCCGGAATGACACAGTACCCGCTTGTCAATGATTTTCGCAAATCAAAAATAGGCTAGGCCTGCACAGGAACTAGCAGCCAATGACATTGTTTCCCGCCAATTTCTGCATGTCGCCACAAGTATGGCTCATTACCTTGTTGACCATGGAACGTGAGAGGGTTCATCTCCTCCCTAACATGGAACTCGAGATTTTTATTGTAAGTACTTAATTATTTGAAAACAAACAATACGCTATATACTATATACTGCATACTACATATAAATACTGCTTTATATTTGAGTGATTCAAAAGTTTTATCTTTCTCTTTTCACTAGCTTGATGATCTTGGTGTGCAGGTCGGTGTGGCCCAGGTCAACCACCATATAAACCCCCCACCACAGGGGAGACGACCCTCCACCTCCATCTCCACCGCCACTGCAGTACCCTCCACCTCCACCGCCACTGCAGTGCCCTCCACCTCCACCGCCACTGCTACCGCAGAAGTGTTGTAGATTCTTTTAAATATTGTGGGTCTGATGCATCTACTCATTTCATCGAGCGCCTCATGGGTGTTTGGGAGAGTATTAGAAGAAATATTCCCGACTATCCCCATCACATGACGGGAGGATACCCGGAAATTCTATGAAGCTGATGTCTGCTGTGTGTTCAGTACTCGCTTTACAAAAGAGGTGAGAAAAAATCGTCATCATGATCACATGTTACGACGTAACAATTTTTTGGGTGCATGTTGCACGCGATGTAACCTTCAGATGCGAAACCAGAGAATCCTACTGCCAGTTTTAGGTCATAATATGAGCTATGATATTTCTATCATTTTGAAGAAATTGACTCTGGACACAGCAATTCAGGTTTTACCAATCATGGACTAAAATATTATCATGTTTGGATTGGTGACTTGGGTTTCTTGGATAGTATGGCATTTATGAGCGGTAGTGTAGCCAGCATTTCCAAGATTCACATATGATTAAATACCTTCCTAGTGCTTCACATGCATATCTTCTATTGGGGAAGCAGGTTTTTTGTTATGATTATTTAGAAAGATTTTTTTAATGTGCTGACTCAGGAGTCCATCTTAGATGAGGATAAGGATAAGCCAGATTTGCGGAGCAGATGCTACGCCGGGCTTGTATGCAGTGACGCGAGCCCGCCTGTGCCAGCGTGTGCTGACTCGTGAGAGAATGTTCCAATGCGTGTTGACTCGATCTGAGGTTGGTCCTTACCCAACGCCCAGCTACGTCAGTAACCGCCAGGTGACAGTAGAAGCTCACGAGCTTGGACGGGGCTCGATCTTCCGACCACGGGGATGTGAAGTCGACACGCTACCAATGAGGTAACCAGACGGCTTCTCAGATGAGGATTATCGTCACGCGCTCAATATATGGCGATTATGCAGGTGTACTTCGCTGCATGATTACCTCCTGTGTTGTCTAGTATGCAATGTAGATATGCTTGCTGATTGTTTTTCTGCATGGAGAGCGTGCTTGTGTGATTCCTATGGTCCTGAAAGTGTCAATTATGTGTCCTTACCTGGATATGGGTTCGATTCCTTTTTAATGTCAAGTAAATTAAAGATTAAACTGATATCGGATCCTGGGTTAGGAAAACTAATAAGGGATAATGTAAGAGGAGGTTTTACAACCGCTGTTCGAAATTTTGCCATAGCTCGGTATAAGGAACTGGGTAATGATGTACTCGATCAAAAAAGCAATTACATGCTTTACAGAAATTTCAACAGTCTTTACGCTGGATGCATGAGTTGCAAATTACCCATAGGAGACATCCGACGGTTAAATGACAGGGAAATGTGGTTGCTTTTAGACAGGGGAATTGCTAATCATAACCCGGATGCCGATATTTCCTATTAACTTCTCATAGATACCCAACAGATGTCCTCAGAGGTTGCCGAAAGAACGGTTGAATTGCCCCTAACATTAAATCATTTGAATATAGACATTAACCTTTTATCTGAATAAAAAAAAAATAAAAAAAAAAATAATTGGTGAATGTGGCTTGAAGTACCCTCTCAAAAACAAAAAAAAATATTTGCTTCACATCTCCCCCAACGCAATTATCTCGTTTCACTTAAGTTGCTACAATTATTGATGACACCTGGTTTAGAAGTAGCCCAAGTCCACTCAGTCTATTCGTTCACTTAAAAAAAATCGAACCTTTTATTAGAGGTAACGTTGAGAAGCGAGCACAAGCAGCGGGTAAGAGTAGACAAATGTCATTCAAATGTTTGAGTAACAGTATTTTTGGGAGATGTTTGCTGAACCCATTGAATAGGTCATTAAACACGCAAGTAGTTACCATACGGGAAAAATTTCTAGTTGTCAGAGATCCCCATTTCCAGAGGATGTATCCTCTGCGAACAAATAGAGTAATTACAATCTGAAAAAAACCCTGTTGCTTATATGACACAGCCGCAATATATAGGATATCATATTCTAGAGCTGGCTAAATATCAATTATATCATTTCTGGTATACAGTTATGAAAGATCATTATAGAGAACGCATTTCCCTAATGTATATCTCTTTGGAGACCGATGATTTGAAAAATGATCTTTTGAGCTATCCATTAAAAAATCATATTGATCGCTCTAAATTTCCTGCTGACCACGAATTACATGATAGCACTAGGAAGGGTCAACTCGGGCTTTTAAAAATTGAAACGGGACATAAACTTATTAAGGAGGTTATTTGTCTACTACTATAAATGTATTCTATCTTACTTGATGATAACAAATGTGATATTGGTGTGAAAGGTGTTCCGAGAGCTGAAAAAAGAGACATGTATGAGATGTTTAGGGATGTGCTTTTTCATTCCAAGGATCATAAGTTTAGTTAACATTCTATCCTTAATAAAAAAGGGACAATGTTTACTATACAAAATAGCAAGAGAGGTTTGAGTACCTTTGATGATAAGAGATTTTATATCAATTCCCAACATAGTGTTACTTATGGACATCCTTTAACTATAAGCGATGATAATGGACAAGAGGAAAAGGAAGAGGAGGAGGAGGGAGGTGTTAGAGTGGAAGGGAAAGGAAAAAAACAAAGCAAACATAAACATGGTGATTCATCTAAGATCATGGTATCTTTGTGGGGAAGGAGGAAAAATCTAGCCAATGACCATTTTACTTCAAATAATAACAATGCTGGCAAGAGAAAAAATACTGATCCAACCGAAAGACATAGGAAAAGAGGAAGAGGATGATGATGATGATGGTGCTTTATACGATACTTTATTTATTAATGATAACGATGAAGGAGAGGGAGAGCATATTGTACCTTTGAATCCATATCTTTCTTGATTTTTTTCCTTCCTATGATGATCATAATTACTGTAAGATATAATGTGAATATAAATAAAATATTGATGATAGATGTGATGTATTATTATTCCTGTACCTATAAACTACATATAAAATTAAACGAATCACTTGATTGTGTGAGTTATTTGTACTGTATGTCCTTGAGCAAGAATCCTGGTTACTGACCCGGATATGGTCACACTTCATTGCAGGAAGGTGACCACTAATGCATTGTTTTTATCTTGACGTCACGGATACTTGCCCGTCAAAGTAAAAAAGTAAAAAAGAAGAGTCAGTGTCTGAAGATATGCCTTAAAATGAACATGAAAGAGACTCAAGTCATATTCAATAGTCACGTCATGTTTTACTAATACAGGGCGAGGTACTAGAAGCAGTAAAAGCGTATGTATGTATGCAACTCATCCAGACGAATACATCCTGCAAAGCCGATATAAAACGGCGAATCAGGCTAGGTTGGAGTGCCTTCGGTACACACAGTAATATATTATGAGACTGTCTGCATTATGTCTAAAAAGAAAGGTTTTTGACCAATGTTTCCTCCCCGTCATGACATATGGGTCAGAAACATGGACTATGACCAAAGTACTTGAGAAGAATTTAGTAAGTGCTCAAAAAGGCTTATGCTAGGAGTTAGCTTAAGAGACAGGAAAAAAGCCACATGGATCATGCAACAAACAAAAGTAGAGGATATACTTAAGAGCATTAAGAAGAAAAAGTAGCAGTGGGCAGGACATATATATCGAAGACAGGTCAATAGATGGACAAAGAAAACAACAAAATGGGAAATACACGGTAAATGTATACATATATATATATGTATGTATATATATATATATATATATATATATATATATATATATATATATATATATATATATAAATATATATATATATATATATATATATATATATATATATATATATATATGTATATATATGTATATATATACATATACATATATATATATATATATATATATATATATATATATATATATATACATATGTATATATATATCACTAACCACGAGGGTTGGTACTTGAAACCATGGTTAACAAGAGAGAATAAAGGATTGTAATGAATATAAGGTAATGTTCCACCAACCACTATGCCGTCTCCAAATGGCTTGCAACTTTGGAACTCACATCGTAGCAAACATCTCGACATGTTTGCGGCTCCAGTTTACACCACTGTTTACACTATACCTCCCCCCCCCCAAAAAAAAGGAAGAAAAAAAGAACAGAAAAGAACAAAATATACATATACATACAATCATATATATATATATATATATATATATATATATATATATATATATATATATATA
>BOPN01010107.1:20000-25896 GCA_017312705.2 Penaeus japonicus
ATAAAGTTACAAATCGTCGGACAAAGCGTGTGCTCTGTTCATTAATGCGCTAGACGAAAATACACATCTTTTCGATTCTGTATAATATACAAGAAATGACATTTCTTTGATTACTTAAGAATTGGTCCTTTACCCGATTGTGTAAAATATTTCTCACGAGACGAGAGAGATAGAGAGATAGATAGATAGATAGATAGATAGATAGATAGAGAGAGAGAGAGAGAGAGAGAGAGAGAGAGAGAGAGAGAGAGAGAGAGAGAGAGAGAGAGAGAGAGAGAAAATTAAGATTACACAGAGAGATGCAGAAATATGATGTCTGTAATGATGCAGAGATATTCAGGCGTACAGAGGAAGATTCATAAATATACAAAGGTACAGTTTAGGATGAAGAGATGCAAAGATACCATGAAATATGTAATGATGCTGAATGATGTAAGGATGCTATGACAGCTATTGGTAGGCACATTGGAAAATGTAGAGATGTGATGTAGGGGTAAACTGGAATAAGAAATAAAGAGAGTTATTGAGATACAGATACAATGAAATATGTAGAGACGCAGACAAGGATGTAAAGATACAAGGAGATGCAGATATATTAGAGGATGTAGAGATGTATATACGAAATACAAAAACAGAGAGAGATCTAGAGATATCTCAATGTACAGAGGGATGCAGACAAAAAAAAGAAACGTAGAAAAACGATGTGATGTGTTTAGATACAGATAAATGTAGAGAGAAAGAAATTTGGAAAAATGCAGGCTTCTTCCTTTATCAGGATCTGTCGGGTTTTAAATTCGTTTAATATTTTAAGAAAACCGTACGAGAACAAACACTTTACATTGTGAAATATGTTTGTTTCATTGTCCATAGTAAACGTCAGTGTGTAAAATACAATCAAATGTTAAATCATCATCCCTGTCTCTCGATAATGTCCCCGTAATACTTTACTAAACAAGCATGTGGGTCCTCTTTTCTTGTTGCCAGAGCATGGTGTGTGAAACGAGATTTTAGACAGTTTCTACTTATAATCCTTCCTACACCCGGCAAGGCATTCACTAGCCAATTAGCGTCTATAGAGCGTAATGACCTCATCAGTCAAACTTTGAAGGCTTTGGTGAATTGTCTCCACCAAACAGCTCTATATTTATATTCACACACACACACACACACACACACACACACATATATATATACATATATATATATATATATATATATATATATATATATATATATATATATCTTTTTATTTGTATATATATATATAAATCTTTCTATTTGTATATATATATATATATATATATATATATATATATATATATATATATCTACTTATATATATATATATATATATATATATATATATATATATATATTTATATATATATATATATATATTTATATATATATATATATATTTGTGGCGGGGAAATATTGAGAGAAATGTATGTGTGGATATGCATATGTATATATATATATATAAATATATATATATATGTGTGTGTGTGTGTGTGTGTGTGTGTGTGTGTGTGTGTGTGTGTGTGTGTGTGTGTGTGTGTGTGCAGTATATCGAAGCACATACATACATGCATTCATCAGTCAGTAACTATATAATTCAGCATTCCGAATATAATAACGTAGTCATATCAATTTCTTTCATAATGGAACAATGAATTGACGAATTAATATGAAATGTTCATGGTTTTCATTAACGTCCCTCCTATGTATTGCAACTAAAAATAACATTAATTTTATCTGACATCATATGGAATTAGAAATTAATTGCAATAAATATCAATTGTAGCATTGTAAACATTACAAACATGATGGTAATTGCATTCTAAGTAGCATTACTCGGTTTTCCGTTTCCCTGCGTTTGTATGTGTGTGTTTGTGAGAGAGAATCTTTGTGTGTATGTGTTTCTATGTATGGATATTGTTAAATAGTATCCTTCAATCACTATCATCTTGTTTGCCGATCTATCTACCTTGTTTATCCAACCTTCTCTCAACATTCTGTTTATCCCTCCCTCCCTTTAAGTCTTTGCCACCTATTACAGGAAGCAACT
Organism: Penaeus japonicus; assembly: GCA_017312705.2. Taxonomy (NCBI): domain Eukaryota; kingdom Metazoa; phylum Arthropoda; class Malacostraca; order Decapoda; family Penaeidae; genus Penaeus; species Penaeus japonicus. The sequence continues at coordinate 22,069 of BOPN01010107.1, forward strand.
CTCGTAGAATGTCATAAAAGAAATGAGAAGGTGTAAAAAAACTTCAAAAGTTAAGCCTGTCATAGACATTGCTTTTGCTAGTTGATGTAAAACTTCACAAACGGGCCTGTGTATCGGACACATAGAAATGATAATACGAATTACTAACAATAAATCTCTCAAAATACAACATTAGTCAGCAGAATATGAAAAAGTAGTCCTAATTAGGCACCATAAAAATAACAGGTGTATCAACAACGAGGAATTTAAGAATGGAAGATCAGCCAAGGACTAACATTCAGCTGTCAGAATACGTCGTAGAATATTGGCTGCATATTCAACTTAGGAGGAAATTGACTGATATGGCTGATAGAGACTACTATGATAATATTAGCTAATATATTAGATAATGTCAGATTTTACTACAGCTGATGAACTGCAATTCGTCATGCTTAACAATATATACCCATTCATAACACAGTTGAGATAGGTGTTAAATTACTTGATCATATTTTGACCGATAAAAAGCAAGATGAATGGCAAGTGAGAAGCCTGGACAGAAATGCTACATACGATTAGCATATTCTTTCTTTTTATAAGTCCTTCTCAGTGACAAATGACCACAGGGCTTGGTGTTATAAAACTTATTAAACGCATTGCCTTGAAGTGCGGGGGAGGAGGTGGGAAACTTTGTATCTCAGTGACCTGGGAAGATTCAAAGGAAAGGCTTCCCCTATTTCCAACGATGGCATATATATACATACACACGCACACACACACACACACACACACACACACACACACACATATATATATATATATATATATATATATATATATATATATATATATATATATATATATATATATGAATGTATATTACACACACACACATATATATTATATATATATATATATATATATATATATATATATATATATATATATATACATATACATATGAATGTATATCATATATATATATATATATATATATATATATAAATATATATATATATATATATATATATATATATGTATATATATAACATATATATATATATATATATATATATATATATATATATATATATATGAATGTATAATATACACACACAAACACACACACACACACACACACACATATATATATATATATATATATATATATATATAAATATATATATATATATATACATATACTTACACAAAATGACAATGTTTGCACACAATCCACGGCCAGGTAGAAGATAGGGGGCCGTGGCACACTCAGTTGTTTGCAAGTTAGTGGCGTATTGTCATCACACTAATCACAAAATAAAAAGCTGGAAATAATAAAAACAATCAATATCCATATTACGCACGTAATACACGACACACAAAATAAACAAATGAATGAATGTAAAACAAAAACTCACGAGCAGGTGAGATTGTACTGCTAACGCAAGCAGGGTCAGTGGCAAAGTGACAGACCACATTTATAACTCGGAAACAGGTGAGGGAACACCTCCGACCATGCGCTTTGCACTCAGGGAGATCGAATATAAATAATGAATGAACAATATCATAAAATACTTAATGATATAAGTAATCAATAACCAACATTTAAATACCATGCAATTTAGCAACCCTTTTCATATATATATATATATATATATATATATATATATATATATATATATATATATATATATATATATATATATACATTTATATATATAGATAGATAATATGTTTTTTTGTATAGTGGGTTTATCCGCCATATATATATATATATATATATATATATATATATATATATATATATATATATATATATATATATATATATGTATATATATATATATATATTTATTTATATATATACAGATAGATATATAATATGTTTTTTTTTTTTTTTTTGTATTGTTAGGTTTATCCGCCATATATATATATATATATATATATATATATATATATATATATATATATATATATATATATTTATATATGTATATATATATATATATATATATATATATATATATATATATATATATATATATATGTATATACATCTTTTATACATATATTTGTATTAATATATATATAAATTTAATATATATGTATATATATTTATATATATACATATATATCCGTATATATATGTATGTATATATATATATATATATATATATATATATATATATATATATATATATATATATATATATATACATATATATATGAATTATATTTATATATACATATCTCTCTCCCCCTCGCTCCTCAATCTAGCCGCCGTGGTGATTGGACGTGTTTTTGCCTCCTCTCCGCCGCAGCATTACAACTCAGCAAACTATGCCATCTGATGGTCCTACAGTGTCAGAGGGAACTCTGACCCATCCCCTCGGGTTTGAGGGGGCCAACCAGGGGGCCTCCCTGATGCTTCCTCGGGCAGCTAGCACGAGCTCTTATACCCAGAGTGAAAGGGGACCCTTGGCCCAGGGCAATGTGACCTCTTCCCAGGATACCGGGACCTCCGCCCTAAGAGATGGGCCCCCAGGCAGCAAGGGTCAAAGCTGCCTCCCCGCCCAAGAGAATGGGCACCCCCACGGCAGCCAGGGCCAAGGCTGCTCCCCGGCCCAGGGTGAGGGGCACCCTAGCATCCAAAGCAACCCTAACAGTGTCAACAGTGAAAACATTAAAAGCGTGACTGGTCGCCACCTCCTAAAAAATCTGGCATTTCCAGTAATTTAGCGAAATTCTTTCATAAGTGTAAAGACTAAGGAACACAGACCCATCATGAGCCATCTCACACAGATCATAATATGATGGAAAACAAGATAGACCTGCTGATCGGAATGTTCTCAGAACAGCAGTTGGCCATCAAGACAATTATGGGCAAGGTGTAATGTGTCATCACCAGCGTGATCTCGCCGAGGATGCATCCCTTACCCCCAACCAAACTCCATCCACAACAAATCCAATCCGATCCCCCATCCCCCACCCACGATCAGAGCACCTACCAAACTTTCCTCTTTGCATCTCCACCCCCTATCATAAGGCCCTCTACATCCACCTGTAACCATTACATTTACATATATTATGTCTACTGTCATTGTTATTATGTCCATCGAATATAATTATCAATGTAATCTGAATCTTCAATGTTACTCTAATTATTATATATATAATAATTCTTCATAACAAATTAAGAAACCATAGAATTGATACCCATTGGTTTGACAGCTATCTATATACAAGAACCTAATCGGTAAAAATTAAAGAGCATATATCATCACAACAACCAGTCTATTTCGGTGTTCCACAAGGATCTATATTAGGCCCGATCTTATTCACAACTGCAGTCTATAACTGCCATCTAATACAATACGCCGATGATTTTCAATTTCTCCATAGTGACTCAGTGAACAACTTAGATGGATTGATAACAGACACTCAAGACATTCTTGTTCAAGCATAATGATATTTTGACTTCAATGGCCTTAAAATAAATCCACAAAAAACGCACTGTATCTCCGTAGGTAGTCGGCAAAATTTAGCTAAAATTCCCATAGACACAACCATAGATTTCGAGGGCTGTCAAATTAAACCATGCACTTCACTATAAAAAAAATCTAGGAGTACACTTCGACAGATATGTGACGTTTGAATCCCATGTTGATAACATACATAGGAAGGTAATGGGAACTTTGATATATCTTAATCATATAAAAAATCAAATCCCTACAGAAACAAGAATCATGGTTGTACAAACACTAGCTCTGAGCATCATTAATTATTGCTTAAATGTTTGGGGCTCTACTAACAAAACCCTAATGCAGAAAGCACAAAGACTACAAAACT
>BOPN01010108.1:0-2500 GCA_017312705.2 Penaeus japonicus
GAGAAAGAGAGAGAGAGAGAGAGAGAGAGAGAGAGAGAGAGAGAGAGAGAGAGAGAGAGAGAGAGAGAAGGATCCAATAGCGTTATCAGCACCTTCCTCCAGCCGAGACATTAATCCGTCGTCTGGAGCCTTCTATAGTGTGAAAAGATAAGCAAATGGAAGGGCCGGTGTGTTTGTGCTATCAGTTAATTCATCTCACTGCTCTGTGCCGCGCTGACGCCGTGGGGAGGGGGGGAGAAGAGGGGGAGGGGGAAAAGGAGGGTGTAGGGGAGGGGTGGCAAGGTGGGAGATGAGGAAGGGGCAAGGAGGGAGAGAATTGGGGCAAGCAGGAGAGGATGGGGGTGGGGCAAGGAGGGAGAAGAAGGTGCAGGGCAAGGAGGGAGAGGAGGAGGGCCAGAAGGGGGGGGGGGGAAGAGTAGCGGGAAGGTAAGGGAAGCTAAGCACAGCCGATTGCATAAGGTAACGTTAGATCAACCTATTCCCCGCTAATCCCACTTGCTGCTAATCCCTCCCTTGTGCGACTGACATGACCCATTATTAATACACCCCCCTCCACCCACCCACCCACCCTTTAAGCCAAAGAGTCATTAAGTTCCTGTAGATCACAAATGCAGATGCCTCGACGCGTGTATAGTGACGCGACGGGGGTGAATGAGTGGGCGGGGCTTGTCCAATCAGCGTAAATAACCACAAAAGATACGGTATGCAAATCGTCCTTATCAAGAGACGGCGAATAGCGAATCGGCATATATTAATGTGGTTCATCGCGGATATAAATGGACGCCGAGGACAACATCGTGAGCGGGAGAAGGGGGTGGGGGCGTGGCCAAGGAGGGACTTCTTTGCTGACGTCATGTGCGTGACAGCCAATCAGGGATTAGATAGAGAACAAAAAAGAAGATTTTGATGAAGGGAGATATTTAGCATTAGATTATTCATATTACAATGGGAGTTATCTGATCCTCATTAGCATATGTGTCCTACGGTTTATGGGATTGATTATTCTACGTTGTGCCTAATAATAGAAGAGTTGGAATAAGGAGTAAAGAATGAAAAAATAAAAATAAAAACTTACGGAGTGATTAACCCAATTCTAATGCAAAAATAGAACGAAGGAAATACACGCGAGTAGTAATATTATAAAAAATGCAGAGAAAAAGGAAGAGGAGGTGGTGGAGGAGGAGGAGGAGGAGGAGGAGGAGGAGGAGGAGGAGGAGGAGGAGGAGGAGGAGGAGGAGGAGGAGGAGGAGGAGGAGGAGGGGGAGGAGGAAGAGGAGGAGGAAGAAGAAGAAGAGGAGGAGGAAGAAGAAGAAGAGGAGGAGAAGGAGAAGGAGAAGCAGAGGAGGAGAAGGAGGAGGAGGAGAAAAGGAAATAAGGACGAAGAATAGAAAGAGAAGGAGGAGGAGGAGAGGAAGCGAAGACGAGGAAAGAGAAGGAGGAGGGGAAGGGGCTTTTACGGTCCCATAACACTTATCATCAAGAGCGAGGGAAGAGCTATGTTTTTGCTCCGAAATTATGTCGACACACTTCCGGCGTTGTGTTGCGTCCCCCTCATGCTTTTCAAGGACACGTGGCATGTGGTGGTGGCAACATGATGATGGTGGTGGTGATGGTGATGATGATGATGATGATGATGATTATGATGATGATGATGAAAATGAAGATAAAGATGAAAATGAAAATGAAGATGAAGATGAAAAAGATGAAGATGACGATGAAGATAATGAACCAACCGAAAACAAGACCAACCTACCACCTTTACAACACATACATCAGATACACTACGGGAAAAGTACCACAGTCTAATTTCACACAGAATATCTACACCAGGGTCGATGGCGGACTCAACATCACACACACACGCACGCACGCAAACGAACAAACGCACGCACGAACGAAACGCACGAACGAACCAGCAGAAGAAAGAAAGATACTCGCACCCTCTCCCTCTCCCTCTCCCTCCCTCTCTCTCACAGGACAATCGCTCCCTTATGATTCTTCCACATTATGACATTCTAACGCTCCCATGCTTGTTGATACGTGTGCAACTGAACGCTCGCTGTGTTGCAAGAGGACGAAGCTTGCTCAGTCTTCCGAGAAAGGTAAATGTTACGTAACAGTCGCCGTGTTGTTGCGGGAGACGCATTGCAAAGTAGCAGGGAGGAGGGAGAGGGGGAGGAACAGCGGGAGGGAGAGGGGGGGGAGGAACGGCGGGAGGGGGAGGGAGGAAAGAAAGGGATAGGAGGGAGAGAGAGGGAGGAAAAGAAGGATGGTGGGGGAGAGAAAAGAGAGAGGGAAGGAGGAAGGGAGGAGATAAATCGGGAGATGGAGAGTGAGGGGGGAGGGAGGGAGGGAGGGAGGGAGGGAGGGAGGGAGGGAGGGAGGGAGAGAGAGAAAAAAAAATGAGAGAGAGAGAGAGAGCGAGAGAAAGAGAGAGACAGAGAGAGAGAGAGAGAGAGAGAAAGAATGAAAGAGAGAATGAGAATGAGAGAGAGAGAGA
>BOPN01010108.1:12500-23221 GCA_017312705.2 Penaeus japonicus
TCTTTCTTTCTTTCTTTCATTCTTTTCTTTCTTTCTTTCTTTCTTTCTTTATTTATTTATTTATTTATTTATTTGTCTGTCTCTGTATCTCTAACCTTTTTCCTTTTCCCTTTCCCTCCCTCTCCATTTCCATTTCCATTTCCCTCCCCCTCTCCCTCTCCCTCTCCCTCTCCCACTCCCTATCTCTTTCCTTCTCTCTTTCCCTCTAAATACCCCCCCCCCCCCCACCTTCCTCTACCATCCAGCGCCCCTCAATCCACCAGCACCGAGTGTGTTGACAGAGCCATCAGGTGTGTGTGTGTGTGTGTGCGGGGAGGGGGAGGGGGGGGGATCACGTCTCCTTAATTGTGTGCTCGGCTGCCCGACACTCGAAAGGCTTTGGGAGGGCGAGAGGGGAGAGAGGGGAGGGAAAGATATAAAAGGACGGGAGGGGAAGGGGAAGGGGAAGGGGAAGGGGAAGGGGAAGGGGAAGGGGAAGGGGAAGGGGAAGGGGAAAGGGATGGGGAGGGGGAAGGGGAAAGGGAAACGGAAGGGGGAGCGAGGGTGAATGAAGGGGGGGAAGAGGAAGGGGAAGAGGAAGGGGAAAGGGAAGGGGAAGAGGAAGAGGAAGGGGAAGGGGAAGAGGGAGAGGAAGGAGAAGGGGAAGGGGAAGCGGAAGGGGGAGCGAGGATGAACGAAGGGGGGGGAAGAGGAGGAGGGAGATGGGGGAAGAGGAGGAGGGAGGTAGGGGAGGAGGAGGAGAGAGGGGAATGGAGGGAGGGGAGAAGGGGGTAAGACACTGCTTAGAGAGGGGAGGAAAAGACAAAGAGGATGGGAGGAGAAGGAGAAAGGGGAAAGGAATAGGAGGAGAGAGGGGAGGGGTGAGAGGGATTAGAGAGGGGAAGAAAAGACGACGGGAGGAGGGGTGGGAGAGAGGAAAGAGAGAGGTTGAGGTTGGCAGGAGGGGAGTGAGGGGGAGTGAAGGGAGCGAGGGGAGGGGAGGGGAGGAAGCCACACACACACACACACACACACACACACACACACACACACACACACACACACACACACACACACACACACACACACAGAGAGAGAGAGAGAGAGAGAGAGGGGGAGAGAGAGAGAAAGAGAGAGAAAGAGAGAGAAAGAGAAAGAGAAAGAGAGAGAGAGAGAGAGAGAAAAGTGAGAGAGAGAAAAGTGAGAGAGAAAAAGTGAGTGAGAGAGAAAAAGTGAGTGAGAGAAAGAAAGAGAAGGAAAAAGAGAAAGAGAGAAAGAGAAAGAGAAAGAAAACAAGAAAGAGAGAAGGAGAAAGAAAAAGAAAAAGAGAGAAAACGAGATAAAGAGAAAGAAAGAGAAAAGAAAAATAGAAAGAGAGAAAGAAAAAGAGAAAGAGAGAGACAAGAAAAAGAGAAAGAGAAAGAAAAAGAGAAAGGGAGAGAGACCAAGAGAAACAGACAGAAAATAAAAAGCGAAGAAAAGAGAAAGAGAGAGAGAAAAAAAAAAGAAAGAGAAAAGAAAAAGCGAAAAAAAGAAAAAGAGAGGGAGACCAAGAGGAAAAAAGAAAGAGAAAGAAAAGAAAAAGACAAAGAAACAAAAAAAAAAAAAAAAAACGCCAACAAAGAGACCCAAAGCAAATCTTTTAAAACAACAAATAAATAAATAAATTAATTAATTAATTAATTAATAAATAAATAAAAAATCACACGCACAACAACAATCAACCAACAACAACCAACATCGAATCAACACCCTATAAAAGTAAACACGAGGCAGACAACAACACCAACGCAACACCAGGGATCCGCCGCCACCGCGTGTGCTGGCTGGGCTTGCATATGGATGGACTAATCATTTTGGTCTGGATTAATTCACCGTTCCAGATGTGCCGTTGACGTGCGTGGGAACGTGTGTGTGTGTGTGTGTGTGTGTGTGTGTGTGTGTGTGTGTGTGTGTGTGTGTGTGTGTGTGTGTGTGTGTGTGTGTGTGTGTGTGTGTAGCTCATGAAATCTACACACATGCATATAAATAGATGCACACGCACGCACGCACGCGCACGCACACACACACACACATACACACTCAAACATACGCAGACATATATACACGCACGCACGCACGCAAATACACAGGCGAGAGAGAGAGATAAAAAGAGATAAAAAGAGAGAAAGAGAGAAAGAAGAGAGAGAGAGATAAAAAGAGAGAAAGAGAGAAAAAGAGAAAAAGAGAAAGAGAGAGAAAGAGAGAGAGAAGAAACAGAGAAGGCAAAAAGAAAGGAAAAGATCAGAAACAAAAAAAGAAAAGAGAAAAGCACATAAGGAAACGAAAGTAATAAAGATGAAAAATAAGAGAACCACAACAGAAAGCACGAAAAAAAGAAAAAAAACAAGCACAAGCCATTGTAAAATAAGCGAGATGGAAGCCGTTATGATGGAGGATATCGAAGGAAGTCTACATCTGTATGACGGGGGAGGGAGTATGATGGGGGAAGGGGAAAGGGGGAGGGGGGAAAGGGAAAGGGGGAGGGGGGAAGGGGAAAGGGGGAGGGGGAAGGAAAAGGGGAAGAGGGAAGGGGAGGTGGGGAAAGGGGAAAGGGGGGAGGGGGGAAAAGGAGGATGGGGGTAGAGGGATGAGGAGAGAATAAACATCATAATCTCCATCAGAGAGAGACTCCGCACCTGATTAACTGAGAAGTGAGAGAGAGAGAGAGAGAGAGAGAGAGAGAGAGAGAGAGAGAGAGAGAGAGAGAGAGAGAGAGAGAGAGAGAGAGAGAGAGGGGGGGGGGAGAGATTGAAGGAAGGAAGGGATGGATGGAGGGAGGGAGGGAGGAAGAAATGAAAAGAAAAGGTATGGAGGGAAGGAGGCAGGGAGGGAGGGAAGGAAAGAGAGAGAGAAAGAGAGAGAGAGAGAGAGAGAGAGAGAGAGAGAGAGAGAGAGAGAGAGAGAGAGAGAGAGAGAGAGAGAGAGAGAGAGAGAGAGAGAGAGAGGCAGACAAACAGACAGACAGAAAAAAGAGAGACACACAAACAAACAGATAAGACAGAACAAAAACAAAAGTCCAAACTAATAAAAGCAACGTTCTCCCTTCTGTTTCTCTCCTTACTTACTCTTTCCCCCTCGTCACCTCGGATGTGCTTACTGCAAATAAAAAGAAGAAGAAGCAAATTAATTCACATACGTCTTGCACTTGGGACGATGGAAAGACACATTTTTATTTCCTTTGTTTGTTTTTTTTCTAAATCATGACCTCTACGATTAGGTTCTTGCTCTCCCTGGGAATGGATCTATTTATATCTCGAATTCATTGAGCTGACACCTGACAACTCGCCCCCCACCCCCCACCCCACCTCTACCCACCCCGCTCCTCCTCTCTTCTCCCTTTCTCTCCTCTCTCTAGTCTCTCTCCTCTCTCCTCTCTCCTCTCTCCTCCTCTCCTTTCCCTCCTCTCCCTCTTTCTTCCACTCCTCTCCCCTTCCCTTCCCTTCCCTCCCTTCCTCCCTCTCTCTCTCTCTCTCTCTCTCTCTCTCTCTCTCTCTCTCTCTCTCTCTCTCTCTCTCTCTCTCTCCTCCCCTCTCTCCCTCTCTCTCTCTCTCTCCCCTCCCTCCCCCCCCTCCCTCCCCTCCCCTCCATCCCTCCCTCCTTCCCTCCCCTCCCTCCTCCCCTCCCCTCCCTCCCTCCCTCCCTTCCTCCATCCCTCCCTCCTTCCCTCCCCCCCTCCATCCCTCCCCTCCCCTCCCTCCTTCCTTCCCTCCCCTCCCCTCCCCTCCCCTCCCCTCCCCCTCCCACCCACCGCCCTTATCTCAAAGTGAGCATACGGGGATCACACAAAGTTTACCAATCAAACAAATAAACAGGGACAAAAAAAATACATAAATCAACAACATCCATCAATAAACACCGAGTGCATCAAATTAATCAATGCATTATTAAAGGCCAAGATGTTAAAACCACCAGAAAAAAATGACGATAAAAGTAATAAAGAATAAAAAATCTAATGAATGGTGGATTAAAAAAAAAAAAAAAAAAAAAAAAAAACATATCCCGATCCCCTATCCTTATTCCCCTCCCCCTACCTCCGTCCGAGTCCTTCCCTCCTACCCAAAGACATCCTATACCCCGCCCACCCCCACCTACCACATACCCCCCCCCCCCCACCCACACTTAGGGATCCCCAATCACCTCATGAATTAACCCCCCAGCCAGCTAGCCAGTCAACCCCCCCCCCCCCGCCCCCTCCCACACACGAAAGGGGGAAAACAAGGCTGACCCAAGGGATCAGTCTATGGGACGAAGCCACCTGGTTGGGGGACGCGAATCCTCTTGACCCCACCCCCCACCCCCACTCCCCTTTCCCTTTCCCCCTTTCCTTTCCCTTTCCCCTTTCTTTCCTCCCCTCTTCCACCCACCCCCCTTTCTTTCTTTTACGTTTTTTTCCCTTTTTCCATTTGTAGTTAAGGTTATTTTCATTACTTTTACTTTCACATTTCCATTGCTGTAGTTTTACACTCAGATAATTTTTATAGACATTTTCATATCACTCGTAATTAACTGATTTTCTTTGTTTATTCTTTTTACGAAATAACATTCGTTGAAGTATTAGAAAACTAAGAAATTGATCCCAAAATTTACTTTAAGGCCCCGAAACAATGTCATTAATAGTACCATTTCATTAATGTTATTAATGGCATAGGAAAAAAGTAACTATCATTGGAGATAAATTGACAATTGTAAAATTTAATGCATATCATTACACATTCTTTTGCAGATAGTAATTGTAGTCCTTCCAGGTTAATGGTCAAAGTTGTATTTCGTGAAGTGAAAACTGGCAGTCTATCACCGTAGATTAGAAATTGTTTTATTCGGCGTGTGTGTGTGTGTGTGTGTGTGTGCGTGTGTGTGTGTGTGTGTGTGTGTATACACACACACACACACACACACACACACATATATATATATATATATATATATATATATATATATATTTATATATATATATATACATAACATACATAAATACATATATATACAGACTTAAACATACATATACAAGTATGTCTGCGTGTACATGCATGTATGAGGAAGGGAGGCGTTAAGAATGAATATGATAACGATAATGCTTTTCTCGAACATCACAGCCAAACAACCAAGACTAGCAACTCTAACACTTACCTTCCCCACCCCCTATTTTTCTCATATGACCCCCCCCCCCTCTCTCTCTCTTAGAAACTCCCCCTGTACAACCCTAAATGTCTCTCTGTCCTTCACAAGCACCTTGTCCCTAACCCCCCCCCCCTCCTCATACCCAACCTCATCTTAGCGTAAGCATCAAACTCCACCGAAGAAGGAGGGGAGAGAAAGAAAGGAAGGAGAGGAGATATAAAGAGGAAAGGAAAAGGGGAGAGTAGAGAGGTGAGGAGGAGAGTAGGAGGGGGGAGGAAGAGGGGAGGGAAGAGGAGAGAGGAGAGGAGATAAGAAGAGAGAGGAGATGAAAAGTGAGGAATGGAAGAGAAAGGAGAGGGGAAAAGAGTAACAATCGGCAAAGAAAAGAAAAGGGGAAAGGGGGAGGGAGGAAAAAAATGAGAGGAGTCGAGAGAAAAGAAAAGAAGAAAGGAGAGGACAGACGGCAGATATAAAACGATGAAGGTACAAGACGGAAACAAAACGTGAAACACAAGAGGAAAGGGATAGGTACCGACAACATGTTCCCCCGCCCAGACTCTACGGGGGGGGGGGGGCAATCTCCTCCATCCCCCACCTCCTCCCCACCTTCACCCCCCTCCCCTCCCCCCCAACACACACCATCAGCTCGCTCACGCCATTGATTTGCCGTGTGCGAAGGTGGGAGGGAGAGATGACGGAGAGAAAGAGAAGGGGGGAAAGAGATGACAGAGAGAGAGGGACGAAGGGAGAGAGATGACAGAGAGAGAGAGGGAAGGAGGGAGAGAGAGAGATGATAGAGTGAAAGAGAAGTAGTAAGAGAGATGAAGGAGAGAAAGAGAAGGGGGAAAAGAGATGACAGATAGAGAGGGAAGGAGGGAGAGAGATGACAAAGTGAAAGAGAAGTTGTAAGAGAGATAGAGATGACGGAGATAACGAGAAGGGGGAAAGAGATGACGGAGAGAAAGAGAAGGGGGAAAGAGATGACATAGTGAAAGAAAAGTAGTAAGCGAGATGACGGAGAGAAAGAGAAGGGGGGAAAGAGATGACGGAGAGAAAGAGATGGGGGGAGAGAGATGACGAAGAGAAAGAGAAGGGGAGAAAGAGAGGACAGAGAGAGAGGGAAGGGGGGAAAGAGATGACAGAGAGAGAGGGAAGGAGGGAGAGAGATGACAGAGAGAGAGGGAAGGAGGGAGAGAGATGACAGAGAGAGAGGGAAGGAGGGAGAGAGAGGACAGAGAGAGAGGGAAGGAGGGAGAGAGATGACAGAGAGAGAGAGAGGGAAGGAGGGAGAGAGATAACAGAGAGAGAGAGGGAAGGAGGGAGATAGATGACAGAGAGAGAGAGGGGGAAGGAGGGTGATAGATGACAGAGAGAGAGAGAGGGAAGGAGGGAGATAGTTGACAGAGTGAAAAAAGTAGTAAGAGAGATACAGGAGAGAAGAGGAAGAGAGAGAAGAAGGAGAGAAAGAGAAGAGGGGGGGGGGGAAATGACAGAGAGAAAGAGAAGGAGGGGGGAGAAAAAGATGACGGAAAGAGATGGAAGGAGGGAGAGAGAGCGATGAAAGGAGAGAAAGAGAAGGGAGGGAGAGAGATGAAGGAAAGAAAGACAAAGGGGGGGGGGGGAGAGAGAGAGAGAGATGCCACGTGACAAATGCACGAGCAGAAGGGTTACGAGAAAAAGGCCTAACTAGAGATCGCATCAAAAGAGTGAGAGGTGGAAGGATAAATAGGCAGGTAAATCAAGTTAGACACATATGGTACATACATTCATATATATATATATATATATATATATATATATATATATATATATATATATTATATATATATATATATATATATACATATATATATATATATATATATATATATATATATATATTTATATATATATACTATATATATATATATATATATATATATATATATATATATATATATATATATATATATATATATATGCAGACTACATGTAGGTAAAGAATGTAGGGAGGAAAGGGGGTTGAGAGAGAGAGGGAGTAGGAGAGGGAGAGGGAGTAGGAGAGGGAGAGGGAGAGGGAGAGGGAGAAGGAGAGAGGGAGAGGGGGAGGGAGAGAGAGAGAGAGAGAGAGAGAGAGAGAGAGAGAGAGAGAGAGAGAGAGAGAGAGAGAGAGAGAGAGTGAGAGAGAGAAGAAAGAGAGAGAGAGAAAGAGAGAGTGAAACAGAGTTTCAGATGAACAGAAAGACAGACAGACAGACAAACAAACAAACAAACACAGAGAGAAAACTGAAAAGCAAAGAAGAGACGAAACAAAAATGCAAAGAAAAGAAGAAAAAAACAGACACAGAAAGCGATGAATAGCTGATGAAACGCCGAATGAAGGAGGGGGGAGTTGGGGGTAGACACAGAGGGGGGGAGAGGGTAGGTAAGGGGGTGGGGGAGGCGGAGGAGCAATTCCGATACACAGAATAGAACGAAAAAAAATTCAGGAAAAAAAAGCCAACGGAGCGAAGGAGGAAAAGGAGACGAACGAAAGAGAGGGCAACGAAGAAAAGGAAATAGCGAGAGAAAAGCGGAGATGGCTGGTTTCCCGGGTCGAGTGACGTCACGCGCGGCCACCTGCACCGTGGCGATTATCGTGCATCTGGCATTCGGTACTTTCACGCTAACCAGTGCCATAGATGAGTCAGTAATTATTTAAATTGTTTAAATAATACATAATTATGCAGTTAATAAATCGTATCAAAGCATCTGACAGATGGAAAATGTACACATCTACAAGAAAATATGTACAATAATAATCAAGAGAATTAAAAACACAAATACAATATCAAATAAACAATTACAAAATACAAAATTAATTCCAATTCAAAGCCAAAACATAGAAATAAAAAAAATATATTCCAGACATTTGGAAGAAAATCATAACCGTATCAAAAAAATATTCAATTATAGCCAGAAGGACAATCATAGATTGTATGAATGTGTGTGTTTGTGTGTTTGTGTGTTTGAGTGTGTGTGTGTGTGTGTGTGTTTGAGTGTGTGTGTGTGTTTGAGTGTGTGTGTGTGTGCTTGAGTGTGTGTGTGTGCGTGTGCGTGTGTATGTGTGTGCGTGCGTGTGTGAGCGCGTGCGTGTGTATGTATGTCAACAATAATCGTCACAGGCTTTCTCGAAACACTACCGACGAATGTTTGTGGGGGGGGAGGGGAGTGGGGGGATGGCAATACCCTGATTGAGATCCTGTTTAAAACCTGTCCATCTGCTTATCTGCATTCCCACGAAGCTCGGACTTGCGTAAAGGTCCATACAGTCATTCGTACACTCAAACACACTCAAAAACTCCACAGACGAGCCCACAAGCACGCATACAAAAAGCACACGTTACTTCACATACACGTACAAGACAGACAGACAGACACACATACACACACACACAAACGAGTGGGTGCGGCTTTTACTACGCAAATGCACAGGCACACCCACCCATCCAATATAAATATAAGAAGAGTGTGGGTGATTTGAGTGGGTGTTTTGAGTGAATGATGTGAGTGGGTAGGTAGGTGGGTGGGTGGGTGAGGGTGAGGGTGAGGGTGAGGGTGAGGGTGAGGGTGAGGGTGAGGGTGAGGGTGAGAGAGAGAGAGAGAGAGAGAGAGAGAGAGAGAGAGAGAGAGAGAGAGAGAGAGAGAGAGAGAGAGAGAGAGAGAGACCGAGGGAAAGACATATATATATATATATATATATATATATATATATATATGTATATATATATAAATATATATATATATATGGAGAGAGAGAGAGAGAGAAACTTAAATCACCGAGACACAACATAGGCCAAAAAGAAAAAAAAAACGCAACAACAAAACACATTATAACACCCCCGCCCCTTCCCTTCTTCCCCTCTCTACTTCTGAA
Source organism: Penaeus japonicus (assembly GCA_017312705.2). Classification (NCBI taxonomy): domain Eukaryota; kingdom Metazoa; phylum Arthropoda; class Malacostraca; order Decapoda; family Penaeidae; genus Penaeus; species Penaeus japonicus. The sequence goes on from BOPN01010108.1 coordinate 21,535, forward strand.
CCTCCCCCCCCTACCCCCGCTTCTTCCGACCAAACAACATCCAAAACAAGAAAGGCAACAACTACAAACACCCCCCTTATACCCCCACCCCCTCCCCTTGACCTAAGACCAAGACTCGACCTGTTTAACTAACATAGTAAAGTAACGCAAGAGAATAATACAATATTAATACTACAAATAACCCTATTAATGATTATTATCATTATCATCATTGTCATTATTGTTATCATTATTATCATCATTGTTATCATCCTTATCATCATTGTCATTATTGTTATCATCCTTGTCATTATTGTTATCATCATTGTCAATATTGTTATCATCCTTATCATCATTGTCATTAATGTTATCATCATTATCATCATCTTTAATATCATTTTCACTTCTATTTCTATATTTATCTATATTTCTATTTATATTTTCCTTTTACCATCCTTATTTTTGTTATTGTTATCATCATCAATATTATTTTCATCATTACCATCATAGTAATACTAATAACAACAACAATAATAAAACAGCAACATCAAATAACAAAAGCAACAAAAATAACACATAACACAAACAAAAACAGCAACACCAAATAAAAGAAAACAAAAATAACACATAACACATAAACAAACAAAGCAACACCAAATAAGAGAAAACAACAACAAACAACACACAACACACAACCAAAAACAACAACCGTAGAAGCAAACCACAACAACAACAACAACCACTGAACAACAACAACAACAACAGAGTCCCACCCCGCCCACAAGCGAGAGTGAAGCGTCCCGACTGAGGTTGATGAGCCCGCCCTGAACAGCTGATGACGTCACGACCGCCGCATTGCCACAGTCGCCTGCATACACGAACGCCTCCACATGGACAGCGACGGAAATGTTATCGTGGTCGACATATCCCGATTTCTCGTGTGTGGAACTATTAGCGTCGTTTATTATTATTATTATTATTATTATTATTATTATTGTTATTACTATTATTATTATCACCATTACTATTATTATTATCACCATTACTATAATTATTATCATTATTATTGATATCATTATTATCATTATCATTATTATTATTATTATTATCATTATTATTATAATTATCATTATTATTATTATTGCTATTATTATCATCATTATTATTACAATCATTGTCATTAAATATTTGATCTATTGGTTACCATACTGTGTTCACTTATTGTTTTACTTTCGCTACCTCCGTATCTACAACCCTCAAAATCTCTACGAAATCTAAACAAACCTTCAAACTCAGACACTTCAAAGATCAAAATTTCCCAAAAGAGATCACCTCCTCCTCTCCTCCTCCTCCCTCCTCCTCCTCCTCCTCCTCCTCCTCCCTCCTCCTCCTCCTCCTCCTCCTCATCCCTCCTCCTCCTCCCTCCTCCTCCTCCCCGAAAAAAAAAAAAAAAAAAAAAAAAAAAAAAAAAACTCTGTTTCCAAATAGAGAGAAGAACAATAATAAACAGTATATTGAAACCCGTCCGAGTCAAAACCTCAAGGCATCGCTCTGCACCAAATAAATACCCTTAAGGGAAAAAAAAAATCTGCTGAACCAATACCTTCTGGACTAAACTCGACTCACCCACTACCCCTCCCCCCCTTCCTCCTCCTCCTACTAAATTCAATCCCCTCCCCCTCCTCGTCTTCCTCTTCTTCCTCCTCCT
>BOPN01010109.1:0-2500 GCA_017312705.2 Penaeus japonicus
ATAAACTACATCGAATCATTTACTTTTGGCGCCATCCTGGCTACAGGTTGGGACGGAGCAGTGAACATCGGTGCCCTGAGCAAAGGAAAGATCGAACCACTCGACCTAGCGGACCCTGTCGACCTGCAACGGCGCTTCGACTGGGTCATGAGCATCGAGGTGGGCGAGCACATCCCCGCGAAAGCTGAGGACGTTTTCATGGATAACCTCGTCACGCACGCGTGTAAAGGTTGGGAAGCATCTGCTTTTGTTATCAAAATGGATTCGTGATGTGCTGTTCATATTTGCATAATAGCAGTGTAAGTAGCAGTAGCTACTACTGCAGTAGTAGGAGTGATGGTCATGGTAGTAATGATAATATCAATAGTAATGAAAGTGATAAATGGAAAGGGACAGTTAGGATAATAATAACGATGATATATATTATAAGATCATTATCCTCATTGTTACGGCAATGTATGTACTATCGTCAACATGGTAAGGATAGCATAATGATTCGATCATAGGAAGTGAATTATTATTGTTTTTGTTTTTGCTGTCATTTGTAAAAGTAACGTCTAAAGTGCCGGTTTCGCAATATCATCATCATTTCTTGCAGGTGTTGTGCTGTCGTGGGCGGTGCCAGGTCAAGGGGGTCACAATCACGTGAACACAAGGTCGAACGATTACATCAAATCCAAAATGGCGGACAAAGGCTTGGTGGCCGACGAAGACTCACAGAATCGCATCCGACAAGCTGTGAACATTTCTTGGTTCAAGGATACCATCATGGTTTTTCGATTCCCAAAAGAAAGATGTTGAGAACCTGACGACTGTTGAGGAATATCTGGTGACACATCTACGATTTTGTTTTAGATGTAACAAAAATGTGTTTATGTCCCCGAGTCTACTTGCGGAAGATGAGCCTTGATTGAATATCTACTTAAATTGTGCTGTGATTTGTTATTGTTTTGAGTTTTATATTAGACTGGCGAGTGATTGCACAGAGTGGATATATCTGTACATAACACCTACTGTTGGTCTTTGTTATTACGAAGTATCATCACAAAAAATGAGACGAAGAGACTGCGAAAATAGCATTGCAACTAAAGTGAAGTGATAGTTTATGTATTGTTGTTGGTGTAAATGAGCGCCCGACTCGTGTATGTTTGTCAGTGGTACCCACAATTTAGCATAATGTGATCTGCTCAAACGAGTGTTCAACCTGCACAGCATTCTAACATCCAGACCGCAACTCGTTTCTCATAGATACCTTTGAGCACAGACTGTTCCTCTCAAGCACGGACAACTGACCTCTGAAGCGAAGACGAAGAAGAGAGAACGGGGAAAATAATAACTAAAAGAGAAAATATTTGGCTCTGTTCAAGTATCACTCGCCTCCCTGTGCAGCCTTCAATCTCGGTCACGTTCATGGCGCGTCATGTCTTTCTAGTCAGGCTCGATGGTGATCACCTGGACAGTTTTAGTGTGTTAGAGTTCTTCAGGTATGTCAGCTTTAATAAAACTATAACTATTATAGCATTACGCCCCTACAAAATAAAATGAAAGACTTCTGTTCCTCGGAAACTCATCCGCAAGAATCCTCATTCCCCCTAAAAGGTAATCAGTAAATAATTGAATAAAACACAAACATAGTATGGACAACAAAAATAACAAAGGTCTTTTAGCATTTCAATGAATTCTTGATATCAAATCTGTTATATTTGGTATCAACAGAAAGTCTACTTTGCCTCTATAAGGATCTAAAAGCATTCGCTAAAGACAATTAGATTGTATGCTTATATCATAAAGATTTATGAAATCCTTTTTATAAAATTCTTTATAATGCTTTGAGAAACATGATCATTTTTTTTTTCTTCTTTTCTGTAGCAGTTCATGTAAATACTTTGTGTCTGCTTTGTATTTTTGTCCTTATATATATTACTTCTAAACTCTCAGAAACAAAAGAAACCCCCTTTTGCAAACATCTGAGATAAAAAAGCTGGTTATTTCCTAAGGCAAAGATATTTGAGGTATAGGTTGTACATTTTACTGAAATCTGGGGTAAAGTACTTGTAAAATATGAGTTAGAGGTAGTACATTTTACAGGCATCTGAGGCAAAGGTATATGTTGCAAATTAGACACTACACTTTACATATAGCTAAGAAAAGAGTTCATATTGTAGACATATATGGTAAAAGTAATAGAATTTATACACCTGCAGCAAATTCTGTGAGCTCTGCAAGTAGATGAGATAGAAATTGGACATCTTATAGATATATGACGCCTAGGTAATTCATTTTGCAGAGAAATGAAATACCATCTAGCTGACAAAACTATATTTAATGTATATATATATATATATATATATGTATGTATGCATGTATACATATATATAATACATATATCTTTCTCTCGTGGGCGTGAGCGTCCTTGGTCCCTCCAAGCAGACTTGGCCAGGTGGTGATTCGCATCTTCTGACCCTTGACCCCTTGCAGACCGCCCTTTGCGATTGACCTT
>BOPN01010110.1:0-2500 GCA_017312705.2 Penaeus japonicus
ATATGAATTTACGCAAAAGGAAAGAACAAAACTTCGGGATCTCCCACCTTTGCATCTGCCATAGAGGATGCTGCATCTTGTCATATGCTTTACTCGTTCCTACTTTACGATTAGACTTCTTTTGCCTAAATGCATCTTTCACGGGTGGAAAACAATAATAAAAAAAAGATAACACTCTCATGTATGTAAGCGTCCATACACTCTGCATGCATACACACACACACACACACACACACACACACACACACACACACACACACACACACACACACACACACACACACACACACAATACACACACACAAAATCATGAGTGACTTTTGTTAATATTTGACCCCTCTGTCACCATGCACAGCCCCGAATTACGAAGAAGGAAATATGAAATTATAGAACTTAATAAAAAAAAAAACTGTTTTGATTTTAAAATTTTGGTTGTTATCAAACTTTGACTAACATTCAGACAAAAAAAAAAAAAAACATGTCTCTCAAACAGTTATCGGAACCAGGATAAAGAGAGAGATAGTGAAAGAGAGACGGAGATAATGTGCGAGGCAATGAAAGAAGGAAATAGAGAGAGAGAAAGAGTATAAAAAATATATATATAAGAAAGAGAAAGTATAAAAAGGAAAGTTTCTATCTTTATCAATATCTAGGAAAACAGAAATATTAAGAATATTTTTATATAAAGGAAATATTTCTTGTGAAATGACAACTAAATGACATTGGATAGTTTTCAAGCAAGGAAAATATGCTACAAAATTCAACGAAATGTCTATATTTATATTCATATTTCAATCTTATACCATTTTAAGAATGTTGTACTTTTCCTGTGACCAAAACTATGCGGAAACTCTAACTTAGAATAGCGATCTTGCAACATCCACTTAGACATACAATAACAAATAAAAAAAATGATAACGACACAAGAAACTACAAATCAATCTTTAAAAAAAAAATCACCCACAAAATAAATCAGTCTCCCCTACGACTGTCTTAATATACTCCGGATTTTTCCTCCTTCGCGTATATCCCTCCCTCCTTTCCTTCCTCCCTCCCTCCCTCCCTCCTGACCACCTACCCCCCCCTCCATACCCTCCCACACCACCTCCACCCCCCCCCCTCCACTTACCCTCAAACCCCACTCCCTACCCCCTACCCCCCCCCCCTCCATACCCCCACACCACCTCCACCCCCCTCCACTTTTCCTCAAACCCACCCCTACCCCCTACCCCCTACCCCTTTCCCCCTACCCCCTACCCCTACCCCTTTCCCCTTACCCCCCCATGCCCCCGAGCGAGAGTGAGGTGGCGGGCGCACAGAGTGAACCTCACACTCGCTTTCCTACGAGAACAAGGAACACCAGCATGAACATTTGTTCTTGTTTTCAGAATAGCGTCCGTCGCTACTGTGTTTTGTTTTTAGTGCCTGTGTTATTCTTGTGTTTGTGTGTGGTTTCTGGCGAGAGTTATTTGGATCCGAGTGAGTTTTTTTGTTGTTGTTTGTTTGTTGTTTATTGTTTTTGTTGTTTGTTTGATTGAGATTGAGGTTGCTTGTTGTTGTTTTTTTGTTTTTTTTGTTTTGTTTTTTGTTTGTTTGTTGAATTTGTAGAATTTGTAGAATATAGATATTAATATATATAAGAATATATTTCTATTTGTAATTAGTGAACGATTTTTTTTTTCAATCTATTTTCTCATTAAGTAAATATTTATCAAATGTTGTTGTAAGTGATTTAAGTACAACCATATCGGTCTTAGAATTTTTGTTTTGTTAAAGTTATTTCCATTTCTTTTCATCATCACTTTTGTCACTATCTTGATCATCACCACCATTAGCGCCACCACTATTACCACCACTACCAATGCCATCACCACTATTACCACCATCACTACCAGTTCCAACACTTACCTTCACCACCATTACCACCACCACAATCACTATTATTACAACCACCACCATCATCCCTTCTTACTCTTAATCCTCTTACCCCGCAATCCTATTAATCCTAAAATCCTATTAAACATGCAATCCTATCAGTCCTACAATCCTATTAACCCTATTATCATATTACCCCGCAATCTTATTAATCCTGTAACCCTATTTGTCCTACAATCCTATCAATCCTTCAATTCTATCAATCCTGCAATTATACTATTCCTACAATCCTATTAATCCTACAATCCTATCAATCCTACAATCCTATTACCCCGCAATCCTATTAATCCTACAATCCTATTAATCCTACAATCCTATCAATCCTGCAATCCTATTAATCCTACAATCCTATAAATCCTACAATCCTATTAATTCTTCAATCCTATCAATCCTGCAACTTTATTAATCCTGCAATCCTATTAATCCTACAATCCTATAAATCCTACCATCCTATTAATCCTACAATCTTATTAATCCTACAATCTTATTAATCCTACAATCCTATTAATCCTACCATCCTATTAATCCTACAATCCTATTAATCCTAAAATCCTATAAATCCTGC
>BOPN01010111.1:20000-25874 GCA_017312705.2 Penaeus japonicus
ACCATCATAAGTTATATAGTTATTAGCAATATCATATGATGATAAGGATGATAATGAGGCGATGATGATGATGGTCGTGAAGTTTGTAACTGCGACATCAGCATCATAATGATAAGAAATTATGATAAAAATGATGATGACGATGATTACAATTATTATGATGATAATGACAATGATAACACTAATGATAATGAAAATAATGATTATGATAATGATGATGATAGTAATGATAACAAAAATGAATAACAGTAATTGTAAAATTCATGGTAATAATGATAATTGAATGAGTGCAATACTAAAATTAATAGAAAAAAATCATAACAAAAAAGAGGACATCAATAATGATCATAATGATAATAAAGTTAATTAACAATAATTACAATAATGATAATAATGATCATCACAACAAAATAATAAAACAATGATAAAAATAAAGGTCAAGTTAAATAATAATAATAATAATAATAATAATAATAACAATAATAATAATAATAATAATGATTACAACAACAATCATGATAATCATTAGAATGCTCAATGATAACGATAATGTCAAAAATAGTAACGATGTTATTAACAATAACAGTGATAATTAGGTTTAGATAATAACAATGAATTCAATAATAATAGTAGTAAAAGTACTAGTAATAATGGTGTTGATGATAATAATAATGACAAAAACAATAACATTGATGATAATAGTAAAGATAATAGAGATTATTATAATAGCAATTGAAATGATAATAATAATAATAATAGAAATGAAAATTACTATAACAAAAATACCGATATAATAATATAATAATCACGATAGTAATACTAAAGATGATAATGATTACCTTGGTCATGATAATGACAATAATGATAAGAGTAACAAATAATAATGATAATGATAGTAGTAGCAGTAATAATAATAATACTAATGATTATAACAATGATAATAATTATAATTATATCAATAATGAAACCTCTATTATTATCGTTAATATATACTTTTTATTTTCAGTATCAATAATATTTTGATCATTATATTGAGGTCTATCTTTATAATCCCTATTTCTTATCATTTCTGTTATAATTACCATCATCAATATTATTATTATTATCATTACAATTATCGTAACAATATTTGTCATTATTAATGATAATGATAATAATGATGAGATAGCGTTGTCATCAACGTTATCATTATTCTCAAGGCAATAGTCGTTTTTTCTTGAAAATGATGATAATGAGAATAATGATGATAATGATAACAATAGTAATAACAATGATAATTATAACAATATCATCATCATTATTATCACAATTGTTATTATCATCAGTTCCATTGTTACTGTTATTATCAATATAATTTCTATTATTATCGCTAATATTATTTACATTATTATTATTATCATTATTATTACCATTACTATCATAGCTATCATCATCATTATTATAACAATTATAATGATGATAATGATAAAGAGAGTTGTAGAACTAGAGGTAGTATTGAATATAAGATAAATAATTCAAAAGATAACAATAATGATATCAATAACAATACTTTAAACGATTATAATCATGATAATGATAATCACAAAAATAATAATGGTATTGATAATAGTAACGGTAATACTACTGGTGATGGCCATTGTATTAATGATAACAATAATTGTAATAATGATAATGAAAAAAAAATTATCACCATCACCACCAACAGTATTGATAGTAAGAATACTAATCAATAGTAATGATAATATTGATCATAATAGTAATAATGATGATACTAATGATAAAGAAGATAGTAAAATTAGTAACAGTAATGAATAATAATGATAATATCTATAATATCAATAATAATGATAATGATAACAATCATAACAATGGTAGTAATGATGATAATGATAACAATCATAATAATGATAGTAATAATGATAATAAACATGGCATGAAGATGGTAATAATGATAACGGATGTGATTTGAAGATAGTAGTAATGATAATGATATTAAAGCTACTAATATTACTACTAATAAAGATGGTAATGGTAATAATGATAATAACAATAATAATAATGATAATAATAGTAATAACAATGTGAACACCGATAACATTTGGGAAATAATGGCAATGATAATGGTAATGATGATAAAAACGAATACAATAATTAATAATGATAATAGTAACAGTAAATAAAAGTAATTATCATATTTACATAAGCAACTAAAATTATATTTATTACTGCAAAATTCATTTCTTTCTATTCTATTACTATCATTAATATTTTCATTATTGATATTGTTACTATTTACATCATTATCTAATAAAAATAATGATGTAATTGCTACTAAATTACTATATTACTATAATAATACTATCACTTCACTACTTATAAAGTATTACTAATACTACTAGCTATATACTGGTATTGCTATGTTGATACTATTATATTATTACTATCATACTACCACTACTGCTACTTTGCTAATATTTATGTCCGTGTTTATGTTTTTGTTCTTGTTCACATTCAAGTCCATATTCATGCTATTGCTATTCTCACTGTAGCAACGCGGGACGCCAGATGTCTGTAGCAAATAGGCGAAGCAGTGTTGCCACTTTGCTCTTATTTATGATCCACGTAAAATATCCACGAAAATTATGAAAATTCCACAGTGTATTCCACAAACATATTTTCTTACTATACAATATTGAAATTATACTTTTATTGTTGCATCACATTTATTGATAATTGATGACAAACCATCTTGAATGAGATGAAATTAATACAAATTGTTTTTTTTTTTGACAAAAATAAAGTTACTTTGCAACAAAAAGCATGAAAAAATCTATCCTGTTTCTTTTGTATAATTGTTTTTATTTTTTTATTCTGCATCCAGTTCAAGGGACATAATATCTGCATTTCCCTTTGCATTGAAAATCTTCACTGTATCTTCATTTGGCTTGAAAGAGACGCATGGCATCCCTTGAACAGATAATCCATATCTGATCTAGAGTATTGCTTCTTATAATGAAACGATTTTTTAGCTTAGTGCGTACCACATTCATGTGAGAGGCATTAAAGAAAGGAAAGGCAAACAATGTCAATGCTAGAGATGAAATGTTTGGATATTTTGATTCCACTGCAGAATTCTTTTTCTCATTAACTTCAGCCTAAAAAGAAACATTCATTTCCAAACAGGACCTGGGACATTTTCTATGTCATCCATGTCAATAAAAGTTGGCTGGTGCTGAAAGGCAGTTGGCGCAATGGAGTCTTTGTGATGGGAAGAGTTTCAACGTTACGAGGCAGTCGCATCTGTACTTGATTCAGTTCTAACAGATATTTCTGACAACGCTCTTTCACATATACCATCTGATTGTCATTTAAAGTACAGACAGTAGAATAGACATTGAATCCATATCCAAAGTTAATGACATATAGTGGCAAGAGATAACTTGCACAAGGGAGTTTAGGAAATATCTCTTTTGGGCATTTTGAAAGAAAGTCTGGTTCAATTACCACTTACATCAGATTCTTATACATGTTAAGATCTCCCTAAAAGTTTGTTCACTTTCACAACTTCCTTTTTTCGAACAAACAAAAGGAACAGTGATCACCGGGGATATTTATATGCTAAGTTATGTTGTTCTGCAGGTTGGCAGCTTTCTTTTGTAGAACATACATCAAAGTGGAGCTTCAGTGCGTCTCACTGATCAAGAAAAGCATTTACAGCCATCAAGCGGGTGCTAGCAAGACGTGGAACTTCCTTTGGGCGGTGTGTTTCTCTCGCCATGTAGTCAGTGATTGTGGGACTATGGCATACTTTACTTGCTGCACAATGAAGAGAATGACATACACACTTGGTTAGTGTGATATTTGGATTAACCCTTCTCAATATTGTTAAGAGAGAATGAGTGCGTCCACCATAGAACTAGCTCTATCTGTATCGATATCTATCTCATCAACAATAAAGCTACATTGTTGGTCTTAATTTCATCTCTCAACTGTTTGGCATAACTTGGTGGAAGAACATGTTTCTGTTACCGAGAACATTTAGTGTGGTGTAACTTTATTTTTGTAAAATATTTGAATTGTATCTAGCTCTGGAACCAGTTCACCCAAATGGTCTACAGAAAAAATGATGGCAGAATGTTCTGTCATAAAAACTGCCAGTTTTAACTGAGCTATTTTTGTTGGGTCATGCACTAATGGCTAGATACTATACTTAATAGATCCCTGTACTTTATTTCCTGCTACTGACATAAGGTCCAAGTGCTTTTTCCCTGAAGAGAGAATCATATGGACTTGTACAACCGTCCCAAAGATCTTGCAGTGTACCTTTGTTATGTCCTCAAACACTGTTGTAGCCATTCTGTAGTAATTGAAGATATACTGTGCAAACAATGTTTTACAGCATATCCATAAACTTTTATCACAGAAAAAATGAACACACAAACGTAAGACAGCACTCGTGGGCAACCAAGAAATGGATTTTACTTTCTATATCTATTTATTAATATTTCTGTACTATCTAACAATGGGGTTCCTTGCACATAAATAACAGCCCTCGCATCTAGCATACACCTTCATGGCATGTTTCCTAGTTACAATCCAATAAAGCTGCACATGATTAAAAAAAAAAATCCATTATGAATGGATACACAAAGCTATTTTACCTTTGAACCTGGCATCGTTTTCCCCACGTAAATGGGTATCTCTGTGTGTATTTCTTTTCACTCATGATGGCGCCGAGGATAGGAATGGTATGAGGAGAGGAATCTGGTTCTACAGCTTATGTATATGAAAATGTGAGGCTCTGTATTTGTAATACGAGAGAGTAGGGAGAGTCAGTGGCTGCAGGGACACGAATTAAACAAGTAAGAAACATGTTAAGGAAAGGAGCGTGTTTAATATTATTATTGCTGGGCTAAACTTTAAATTGTAAACTTTAAATTGTTTTCTTTTTTTCACCAAAGAGTATCCAAAGCTTATCATTCCACAAGATATCCCCACAATATGAAATTTCCACAGGGAGGTAAAATTTGTATTTGTATATATATATATATATATATACATATATATATATATATATATGTACATATATATATATATATATATATATATATATATATATATAAATACATATATATATATATATATATATATATATATATATATATATAATATATACATACATATATATATATATATATATATATATATATATATATATATATATATATATATTATATATTATATATATATATGTATATATATATTGTACTGTGAACTTAATAAAGGAAACCCAGTAAACGCAGTGCATAAACAGGAAGACAAATATATCATTACTTAATGAACAAACAGCAGTGGCTATCAAGTTATAAAGGCATCAATGAAGGATGTTCAAGTGGTGGCAATAGTGGGATAAAACCATAACAGCCTATGGAACCCAGCACTGTGTGCTTAAAGAACCTATTCATTATTCTGAATATCATCAGGTGGACTATCTTAGTGGCTTTAGTGTTTGAGCATATTGTGCTCTGCATAAGGCGTCTTCCATGAGTAAGAGAAATTACCCATGTAGTACTTAGCCACTAACTTTTATTTTTACTACAGAAATATTGGAATCCTTAATTCATTCTTTTTAATTTCATAATTGTGAGAAATTGAAGTCAAATTCTCAATAGATCACCAACAAATGAGTTGCCACTGAACGTAAGGATGAGGAAATGTACCTAATATAACTTTACACATTGTCCCTAAAATAATACAACACGCAACACACACACATAAAACACATACACAAAACACATGTACATGCACATGCACATACACACACACATATAATATATAGATATATAAATATATATACATATATATATATATATA
>BOPN01010112.1:22500-25872 GCA_017312705.2 Penaeus japonicus
GCCGGTGATTAGGTCACAGGACATCTTAGAAACAGAACATATAAACGCACAATCTCTCCTCGGTCACCTTGAAGAAATTGTATTAATAGTAAAGGAAAGAAATGTAGACATACTCTGTGTTAGTGAAACATGGCACCACCAGGAAATGATAAGTAACTTTATCAACATTCCAAATTATCAAGTTTATCGATGTGATGCAGGGCGAAGAGGAGGTGGAGTGTGCATGTTTGTAAGGGATACCCTTAAGTTAATGATAACAATACTGCCGTAGAAGATATCTGGGTTACCGTACAAAGCAACATGCTTCTTTCCTTCATTATTGGCGCCGTCTATAGGCATCTTCATGTAAAACCTGAATCCTTTGAATATCTTGAAAAGGTCTTTAGAGAAATGTCCTTAAAAAAGAAAGCACTTTTTTTATCTTAGGTGACTTAAATGATGATTTAAGTAAACCAAATGCTAAGTTACCTAAGTTAATCATGAAAAATAAACTAGAACAAGTGATCAGCAAACCTACAAGATTCACAGGAAAACAACTCGTCTATATTAGATGTAATAATAACGAATAGATTAGATATCATTCTCCATACAGTCGTCATTCCCTGTCATGTTGATGACCATGAACTTATTGCGATGACGTTGATTATAAAGAAATCAAAGCGACCACCGGTTACAAAAACTTTTCGTGACTTCAATCATTATGACTCTCAGTCTTTATGCGAGCTAATCATATCTATAGAACCAACTCTATTAGGTATCTTAACGACAGACAATGTAGATACCCAGGTAACCATCCTTACGGAAGTGATAAAAAGCAGCATAGATGCCTCTGCTCCCTACGTGACAAGAATCGTCAGACGTCCCCCTGCTCCATGGATAAATGGCGACATCAAGAGAGCCATTGCCGATAGAAATAATTCCCAACAAGCGCTCAAAGGAAATAGATCTGAGTCCGTCCTTCAGGCAATTTATAAAGTTAAAAAGAAAAATGTTGAGCCATTAATTCAATCGGCAAAGACTGATTATTTCAGAAATAAATTCGCTGAACATAAAAAAAAACTCTAGTAAAACATGGAAAATTGTTAAAACATTAGTGCCTAACAAACAGCACAAAGATAACTACACAAATTCTACACATAACCCCGACCATTTTAATAACTTCTTCGCACAATTGGGAAAACTAACTTATGAACAAACAATTGCCTCCACATTACATCAAAGCACAGATCGGGCAAGGCTCATAACTGATGTTTTCAGACCAGTAGACGTAGAAACTATTATCCTAATAATAAAACAACTTCGCGAAACAAATGCGGTGGGAGCAGACGGTATTGTTTTGTGCTTTATTAAGGATAGTCTTCCTGTAATCGCATTTTATATAACGATCATCATTAACACTTCTCTGGTTACTGGTGTTTTTTCCGTCGCTTTGGAAACATGGAATTGTATCACCAATTTTCAAGTCTGGGGATATAGACGACATGAATAATTACCGCCCATGTTGACAACATGCATAGGAAGATAATGGGAATTTTAATATATCTTAATCATATAAAAAATCAAATACCCACAGAAACAAGAATCATGGTTGTACAAACTCTAGCTCTGAGCATCATCAATTACTGCTTAAATGTATGGGGCTCTATTAACAAAACCCTAATGCAGAAAGCATAAAAACTACAAAACTTTGCTGCAAGAGTTGCATTGGGTAATGTTAGTAAGTTCGATCACATCACCCCACATATTTTAAAACTAAAATGGTTAAAAATTCAAGCCAAATGCAGCTATGATACATGTGTTTTCATTCATAAAATAATTTATGGGAATTATCCACAATGGATCCTGCCCTTACAAACTGTAGGGAACACATCAGGTGTTCGAACACGACAAGTAAATTCTCTTTATGTCAAAAGATCACACACAGAAATAGGGACACGACAAATGCTAATACGTGGACCCCTGACCTGGAACCTACTACCTCATAATGTTAAAGACATCACTAACCTCAATAAATTCAAAACAAAATTTTCTAAATTGTCAGTTGTGACATCGTATCAAACAGATGTATTGTATACTAATTATTTTTGCAATAAATTATATATGTATTAAGAATAACCGTTGTAATTTATGAAATAAAGTTTTTTAATTTGAATTTGGACTGTCTCTCTCTCTCTCTCTCTCTCTCTCTCTCTCTCTCTCTCTCTCTCTCTCTCTCTCTCTCTTTCTATATATATATATATATATATATATATATATATATATATATATATATATATATATATATATACATATATATATACATATATATATATATACATGTATATATACATATATATATATACATGTATATATATATATGTATATATATATATATATATATATATATATATATATATACATGTATATATACATATATATATATATATATATATATATATATATATATATATATATATATATATATATATACATACACACACACACACACACACACATATATACATATATATATATATATATATATATATATATATATATATATATATATATATATATATATATATGTATATATATATACATACATACATACATATATATATATATATATATATATATATATATATATATATATATATATATATATATATATGCGTGTGTGTGTGCGTGTGTGTGTGTGTGTGGGTGTGAGTGGGTGTGTGTTTGTGTGTGTGCGTTTGCGGCCGTATGCGTGTGTGTGTGCGTGTGAGTGAATGTATGTACATATCTATGTAAATAGACAAACTAAAAAACTTGAGGACCGAAAATGTATAAGCTTTAGTTACTTCGTACTGTAAAAAACCCTGTTTCTCAAGCTGTACTAATGCTGAAAGTTTCGTACTCTTAGGCAGAGAAAAATAATGATAATTAAAATCGAAATCACCCTAGTTAGAATTAGAATTAGAATCAGTGATGATGGAAAAGATATATGTCAAAAACCGATACTGATAACGATAAGGATAATAAGAGCAGTAATGATGATAATGATAAAGATAATGAAAATAATTATAACATTGATAATGATATGATGAAAACACCAATGATAATAATAATTATAATGACAATAATAATGATAGGAGTAATAATTGAAATGGCAATAAAATTACGATAATGATAATAGTAGCAAAGATAATGATAATATCTGTAACAAACAAATAATGAATGAATGGTAATAGCGACAACAATAATAACAGTAATGATAATTATAGTAATGATGATATCAGAGAGAGAGAGCGAGAGAGAGAGAGGGAGAGAGAGAGAGAGCGAGAGAGAGAGAGAGAGAGAGAGAGAGAGAGAGAGAGAGAGAGAGAGAGAGAGAGAGAGAGAGAGAGAGAG
>BOPN01010113.1:0-2500 GCA_017312705.2 Penaeus japonicus
TATATATATATAAGCCCGTGGAGGGGCAGCAGCCTGAGGGCGGCCGGGCTGCCACCTCCTCCTGCAGCCCCTGCGGGATTATCGCGCATCGGGCTCCGGAGGGTGCCATCACGGCGGCCGACGATCGTCTGGATTATCGTCTAATGGCTGCTTGGGCTATCGTAAATCTATACCAAGTCCTACAATCATGGCTCCGCCGCGGAGATTAGGTTACTTAAAGGCGCTGCTGATGCGCGGGGAGAGAGCAGGGAGATAATGACTCACCTTTACGATGCTCGGCTTGATTAAAAGGCGCCGCCCGCCCGCCCGCGGGATGCGCCGCTGGCACGCGACCCAGCCTCGGCTCGGGATTGAGAGCAAATCCTTGTGTAGACGCACTCGCGGGGTCACGTGCATGCTGCCATTTCCGTCCTTCATGCACGGTTGTGAGCCATGCGCTTCAGTCCCTCAACGTAGTTTTACGTCCTCCGTTCCCTTTTATTTATCTATGGTCCTCGACGTTTATTACGATAGGTACTTCCTGTTTGCCTATAAAAATACGGAAATTCTTATGCTTATTAGAACTGTACTTTGTAAAAAGTCAGATAGTCATGAACGCCAAACATTAATTCTTTAAGTTCAATGGTTCTACCTAAACTAAATTTATTTCACCTCACATTCCAGTAATTCAAAAGATAATCAATACAATATAAAGGTATATCTAGTATCCAGTTTTATGGGCTCTGCACTTACTCGTAAATATCATCAAGTGATGATGCCATATTCATGTACTTACATTATGCTTTATTGCCAGTTTGAGGTATATAACGGTTGCATGATATCATAAGGAATCATATTTCAATGGACTAGTGCGTAAAGCTGTAGTGAAAAGAAAGACGAGTCATGCAATCTTTTCCTTTACACAATTTGTTCTTTTTTCTTATTTCTTTATGCTGGTTATATTGTATCTGATCTTTATCGTAGTTCATTAAATGACAATAAAAACAAATGTGATCTTTCTTTCCCGCGTACGAAATCCTAGTACTCTCTTGCAAGAATTATTCTGATAATATTTTAAAGGTTAATGACAAAAGAGCAATTCAAGCAAAAAAAAGAAAAAAAAATCATAATAATAGATAGTAGTAATAAATCTATAAATAAATGAAATATGATAAAATAAAAAAAATATATAGATATAACAATGAAATATCATTATCATTAAAAATAACAATAAAAACGAAAACAAAAAATCAAATTTTGATAAAAAGGTAAGCACCACATAACCACCCAGAGAAAAGAAGTTTGGCACCGCAGTAGAGTGCCATGTAAACATTAGGCACCCCGCCCTCGAGAACTCGTGTCAACACAAACTAGTCTCTGTTGATTCCTCAGCTGGGTGCTTTCTCATCGGCAAGAGTCTGGAATCTATAGTTTTCAGTACTGTGCCAGAAGACAAACGTAGTATTACCTTTTTTTTCTTCTTCTTCTTCTTTTGAGAGAGAGATAGATAGATAGATATGTAACAGGTAGTAGTTTGATAGTCTCAGTGTGTGTGTGTGTGTGTGTGTGATCTGTTTCATCATTCATTTACCTGTGTATCTTGTGTAATCGGTGGTGTGTTTGACCTACAATAGAAGAAATACCAAAAAAAAGAAAGAAAAAAGAAAAAAAAAACTGTAATTATTCACAAACACGCCCGCCCGCACACACACACACACACACACACACACACACACACACACACACACACACACACACACACACACACACACACACACACACACACACGAACTAACAACAAACCATGCTCGATACCTGCCAACCCATCATGCAAAGAACGCGATCAAACGAACGATAATTTTCGCACCCAGAAAAGAGCTATCGTTCTGACGAAATTTCACGGTCACGTCACCACTTTCGGAGTCAGCGCGCGTCTGCGGGTCCACTCTTAGTCCGCGGCCTCGTCGATTTTCCAGAAACATGCGTTTCGTTTCACAATTTTACGCCTTTTCTCATTTCAGTTATTAGCGATCGGCGTTATGTGAACCATGAGTGTGGTTCAACGTTGTCGGTAGTATCTTGTATATCATCATCATCATCATCATAATCATAATCATATCATCATCATCATCATCATCATATCATCATCATCATAATAATAATAATCATAATCATCATCATCATCATCACCATCATCATCATCATCATCATCATCATCACCATCACCATCATCATCATCATCATTACCATCATCATTATTATTAATATAATGAATTTTAACGAATCTACTCTCACCTACACTAATTATCCCTCATAATTCGGTCAGAAAACGTTTAAAACAATAAAAAAACAACAAAAATAAGGAAAAGATAAAGGTAAAGACACCAATCATCCTACTCACAAGTTATATTCCAAAATCACATAAGAAAACCACTGCCCAAAATTCTAGTATCAAAATACATGTCTACCACATTCTAAAAATAGAAAACGATCTATGGTAACCCTCCGTTCTTCAGACACG
>BOPN01010114.1:10000-17500 GCA_017312705.2 Penaeus japonicus
TATATATATATATATATACATACACACACATACATACACACATATATATGCATATATATATATATATATATATATATATATATATATATATATATATATATATATATATTCATAAATCAATAAATAAATAAATATATATATATTCATCTATTCATTTATGTATATATATAAATGCAAATTTTACCTTCCTGACCGAGACTCGATCCCGGGTCGTCAGAGTGACAATCCCGGCTTCTAACCAACAGACTACATGACCCACTGAAAGAATTGTCTAACCAGATGCCTTACATCCATCATGGAATATATATATATATATATATATATATATATATATATATATATATATATATATATATATACATACATATATATATATATACATACATATATATATATATATATATATATATATATATATATATATATATATATATGTATACACACGCACATACACACATATACATATATCATATGTATGTGTCTGCATATAAGTATGCATCCTGTTACAAATGTACAGCCTATCAAATTCACATAAACGCTCAGTCAAAACAAACATATCCATATATCGAATGATATGGTTGAAGAATGACCCAAACTTTCATTTAAAACACTAGTTGTGTATAATAAAAAAAACTGATTAAAAAGTTCTGGGATCATGATATAACTTATGTATATAAGAAGGAGGGCTCGGGCAATCGCACCTACAGTACACTGATATGATTGATAAATAAACTGATTTCGTTTTATAAGTGATAATAAACTGATGATGACAAGATGCATTATGTTTTATATATATATAAACATGTTTACATTCCTGGACTGCTTAGAGCTTATCATATCACATATATTTCCTTATACACAGACATTAATAAGCATCAATGCATGAATACCAAAACAACGATAAAAAAACAAGTACAATAAAAACAATATACCTACAAACCCAAAAACAAAACGAAAAACAGGAAAAAAAAGACACATAAAAATGTATATATATTCCAACGTCGAAAAAGACAAAAAAAAAAAAAAAAAAAAAAAAAAAAAAAAAAAAAAAAAAAAAAAAAAAAAAAAAAAAAAAACGAAAAAAGTCCAACTTTTCACTTCATCAATACGTCAACAAATCTGCGGTCTGAAGACAAACCGTCAGCATGGAATATGTATTTAACTTCATATTGAAAACATAGCTTGTTTCGCATATCTTATAATATTAACAACTGTGCTGCTGTATGGTGGACGTCACTGAATATACTTTAATGCATTACGTAAGCACATACTGTCACACAATTATCCAAATGTATGAATGGATGGTCCCACAGACGCAATCACTCATACACACAAACAGTGACACACACACACGATATTTTACATCATATTTTAGAGTTATTTTTTTCTTTGCAAGTTAATTAGGAAGAGAAATTACAACAAGTTACATCTCGTTTAGATATCTTTATGGGCATATTTGCATGAGAGTGAGTGCTCATGGTGAAAAAAAAAAGAAATAGGAATATACAAATTTAAAACAATAATGATGGCATTATTAGTCACTGGGAAGTGCAGATTTCAGCTACATTAAAAGAAGCATCAAATTACAGCTGTCATAATCTACCACTGAATTTGACATTATGATATTATGTAATAATGGGAATGTCACCGGCATAGTTACGATGCAAAGTCACTTCCATCGCGCTTCAGCTGTGACAGGATTACCATGAGTGACGAAAGGAAGAAGTTGAGGGTCAGTGGGCGGCGCTTGGCGAGCGAGTATAAAAGGCGGGGAGTCCCTCAGTCCCGCATCATCTTCCTTCTTGCCAACTTCGCTTTATCTTCAACATGAGGGTTCTTGTCCTTTTTGGTAAAGGATGATAAGATATAAAGTTTTACTGTAGTTGTGGTTTCCTTATCTCAACAAATTTGGTTTTGTTAGAATGAAATACAAATGGAAATGCGTGTGTGTAGATGATAGTATGTTCCATTAAGCTAATATATTTTTTTCGTAATTCTTTCAGCTCTGGTCGGCATTGCCGCTGCAGACCTTCCTTCCAGCAGCTACGGCGTCCCGAACGGAGGATCTGGAGCTTCCAATGGAGCCTCAGGTAACGGGTTTGGATCCTCGAGCAACGGATTTGGAGCTTCAAGCAACGGATTTGGATCTGCCAGCAACGGATTCGGAGGACCGAGCAACGGATATGGTTACGGACAGGATGATGAACTAGTGGCTCTGTCTGAGAACATTCCCGGGGGCGGCGTGCCCGGTGAGGACTACCCCATTTTGGCTTCCGTGCCCGACACCGGCTTCTCCTGCGATGCCCAAGCGGTGCAAGGTTATTACGCCGACACTGCACCGGAAGCCGGCTGCCAGGTCTTCCATATCTGCCAGGACCGCGCCCTCAGGCGCCAACAGGACTCCTTCCTGTGCCCCAACGGTACCATCTTCAACCAGCAGTACCTGGTATGTGACTGGTGGTTCAACGTGGACTGTTCTCAAGCCGAGAGCTTCTACTCCGTCAACGAACTCATCGGAGTCGTTCCCGACGCCGGATACGCCTATGGCGGCCCAGTTAATGGCAACGGCAACGGAGTTAATGGTAGAAGGAACGGAAATGGATCCAATGGCAACGGAAACAACGGTAGTGGTACTAATGGTAGCAGAAGCAACGGTAATGGTAGCAATGGTTACAGTTCTAACGGTAACGGAAGCAATGGTAATGGCAACGGTAGCGGTTCCAACGGTGCTAACGGCAACGGAAGCAACGGTTATGGCTCCAACGGCAACGGTATCGGCTCCAATGGCAGCGGTGTCAATGGTAACGGAAGCAACGGTTACGGCGCCAACGGTAATGGTAACGGTAGCGGCTCCAATGGTAGCGGTGTCAATGGTAACGGAAGCAACGGCAACGGAGTCAGCAATGGTAATGGAAACGGATCTCCCGTTGCTCCTTCCTACTCCTACGGCGCTCCTTTCTGATCTGTCCGGCAGACTTATTCCTGTCCCTATCTGGATAACCTTATTTGTAGACAGAAAATATTTATGTACAATTTACAATAAATTTGTAGTTAAAGATATTTGTTTGATGTTGATCCATGCTTTGCGATATATTGTGTTACTGATCCTTATGCAGTCATACGGTTAATTACTTTGTATTTCCATATTCCTTAGTTTAATCCTAAACTTGATTGAGGACACTACGGTGTGTGAAATGGCTTCTCTGGGAAGATGTGGAATCAAAATAACAGCACAAACGTTCTTTTTTATGGATATATAGATAAGATTTTATTTAATATTGGAAACTTCACTTAGAGGTAGATTTTTTTTATCACATTTTCTAATGAATAAATTCATCAAACACACACACAAATATAGAATTCATACATATTCATATATATATATATATATATATATATATATATATATATATATATACATATTTATATAAACACACACATATGCATACACATATTTATGTATCTGCCTACGTGTGTTTGCGAGTAGAAAAACGATTCTTTTTACTTGCAAACAATTACAACGAAGTTTATTGCAATCCTTGAGATTTGATATGATGACCAAAACTGATGATACTCATCACTGCTTTCACTTTTGGATTCAGCGCAATGAAGCAAGCAAATCATGAATCTCCAAATAAACTATTAAATAAACACGTTCCAAAGTATACACAATCATTTGCATAAACCATTCTACGTATTGATACATTCAGGTTAAAGGTTTTGTATTGCGCCATCTTATTTTTTAAATTCCCCTTTTCATACCTTTCAGATAACCAAAGTACTGTGTTCATAGATCGTCCATCGTCAATATTTCAATCATTATGAAATGGGAAGATTTCGCGAATTCATTTTGTTTTCACGTTTGTCATGTTGTATTAGTTCGTTGACGGAGTAGAAGCTCTCGGCTTGAGAACAGTCGAAATTGAACCACCAGTCACATACCAGGTACTGCTGGTTGAAGATGGTACCGTTGGGGCACAGGAAGGAGTCCTGTTGGCGCCTGAGGGCGCGGTCCTGGCAGATATGGAAGACCTGGCAGCCGGCTTCATTAGTATCAAAATATAAATCGTAGACATACATACTATTGGAGTGAAATACGTCCACACATTTAAAGGTTTAGAATTTCTTGATTCGAAAGTGTAAGGATTCACCAATGTTTGTCGACTGGAGCGAGAAAAGAACAGAAAATCAGCGCTAGAAATATGTTAGCCTCATGTTGAAATAAATCTTGCATCTGCCTCCAGTATCCTATGATTCAGCCATCGCACTGCTGCTAAGTGTAAACAGAGAATCTGATACAATGTATCAGGCATAAACAAATGGAAACAATTTGAATACTATACATCATACACACACACATACATAAAAAAAAAATATATATATATATATATATATATATATATATATATATATAGCATATGGGTGTGTGTCTGCATATAAGTATGCATCCTGTTACAAATGTATAGCCTATCGGATTCACATAAACGTTCAGTCAAAACACACAAACCCATATATCGAATGATATGATTGAAGAATGACCCAAACTTTCATTTGAAACACTGAGTATGATTAGAAATTGATTTAAAAGTTCTGGGATCATGATATAACTTAAGTATTTAAAAAGGAGGGCTCGGGCAATCGCACCTACAATACACTGATGTGATTCATAAATAAACTGCTTTCGTTTTATAACTGACAGTGATTACAATCGTCCAGGAAAGAGTAACGTTTAGAAAAATTCACAGTAAAGTTAGAATTGATTATAGATTATGTATGGATAATACAAAATGCATTAAAAGATTGATTTTATTATGAGCACATTTGCATAGAAGTGTTCACGATGAAGCTTAAGTAGAATAAGTAATAGTAATAGGAAAATACATATCATGTCAAATATGAAAATAGATCCCTAGAATGAAGAATCATTGTTTTTATTACAGCTTTTATATATATAAAAAAGACGAAAAATGTCCAACTTTTCACTTCATGTTGAAATCATAACTTGTTTCGCACATCTTATAATATTAACAACTGTGCTGCTGTATGGTGGACGTCACTGAATATACTTTAATGTATTACGTAAGCACATACTATCACACAATAAACAAATGTATGAATTGATGGTCCCACAGACGCAATCACTTATACACACAAATTGTGACACACACACGATATTTTACATCATATTTTAGATTTATTTGTTTCTTTGCAAGTTAATTAGGAAGAGAAATTACAAGTTACATCTCGTTTAGATATCTTTATGGGCATATTTGCATGAAAGTAAGTGCTCATGGTGAAAAAAAAAGAAAAGAAATAGAAATATACAAATTTAAAACAATAATGGTGGCATTAATAGTCAAAGGGAAGTGCAGATTTCAGCTACATTAAAAGAAGCATCAAATTACAGCTGTCATAATCTACCACTGAATTTGACATTATGATATTATGTAATAAAGGGAATGTCACCGGCATAGTTACGATGCAAAGTCACTTCGCTCTTCAGCTGTGACAGGATTACCCTGAGTGACGAAAGGAATAACTTGAGGGTCAGTGGGCGGCGCTTGGCGAGCGAGTATAAAAGGCGGGGAGTCCCTCAGTCCCACATCATCTTCCTTCTTGCCAACTTCGCTTTATCTCCAACATGAGGGTTCTTGTCCTTTTTGGTAAAGGATAAGATATAAAGATTTACTTTAGTTGGGGTTCCTTATCACATCAAATTTGTTTATCTTTGAATGAGATACAAATGGAAATGCGTATGTGGAGATGATAACATGTTGCACTAAGCTGATATTTTTCTTCGTAATTTTTCCAGCAGTGGTTATCGGCATTGCCGTTGCAGACCTTCCTTCCAGCAGCTACGGCGTCCCGAACGGAGGATCCGGAGCTTCCAATGGAGCCTCAGGTAACGGGTTTGGATCCTCGACTAATGGATTTGGATCCTCAAGCAACGGATTTGGATCTGCCAGCAACGGATTTGGATCCTCAAGCAACGGATTTGGAGCTTCAAGCAACGGATTTGGAGCTTCAAGCAACGGATTGGGAGGACCGAGCAACGGATATGGTTACGGACAGGATGATGAACTAGTGGCTCTGTCTGAGAACATTCCCGGGGGCGGCGTGCCCGGTGAGGACTACCCCATTTTGGCTTCCGTGCCCGACACCGGCTTCTCCTGCGATGCCCAAGCGGTGCAAGGTTATTACGCCGACACTGCACCGGAAGCCGGCTGCCAGGTCTTCCATATCTGCCAGGACCGCGCCCTCAGGCGCCAACAGGACTCCTTCCTGTGCCCCAACGGTACCATCTTCAACCAGCAGTACCTGGTATGTGACTGGTGGTTCAACTTCGACTGTTCTCAAGCCGAGAGCTTCTACTCCGTCAACGAACTCATCGGAGTCGTTCCCGACGCCGGATACGCCTATGGCGGCCCAGTTAATGGCAACGGCAACGGAGTTAATGGTAGAAGGAACGGAAATGGATCCAATGGCAACGGAAACAACGGTAGTGGTACTAATGGTAGCGGAAGCAACGGTAATGGTAGCAATGGTTACAGTTCTAATGGTAACGGAAGCAATGGTAATGGCAACGGTAGCGGTTCCAACGGTGCTAACGGTAACGGAAGCAACGGTTACGGCTCCAACGGCAACGGTAGCGGCTCCAATGGCAGTGGTGTCAATGGTAACGGAAGCAACGGTTACGGCGCCAACGGTAATGGTAACGGTAGCGGCTCCAATGGCAGCGGTGTCAATGGTAACGGAAGCAACGGCAACGGAGTCAGCAATGGTAATGGAAACGGATCTCCCGTTGCTCCTTCCTACTCCTACGGCGCTCCTTTCTGATCTGTCCGGCAGACTTATTCCTGTCCCTATCTGGATAACCTTATTTGTAGACAGAAAATATTTATGTACAATTTACAATAAATTTGTAGTTAAAGATATTTGTTTGATGTTGATCCATGCTTTGCGATATATTGTGTTACTGATCCTTATGCAGTCATACGGTTAATTACTTTATATTTCCATATTCCTTAGTTTAATCCTAAACTTGATTGAGGACACTACGGTGTGTGAAATGGCTTCTCTGGGAAGATGTGGAATCAAAATAACAGCACAAACGTTCTTTTTATGGATCTATAGATAAGATTTGATTTCATATTGGAAACTTCACATAGAGGTAGAATTTTTTTTTATCACATTTTCTAATGAATAAATTCATCTAATACACATAAAAATGTAGAGTATATATATATATATACATATGCATACACATATTTATGTATCTGCGTATGTGTGTTTGCGTGTATAAGAACGATTAATTTTACTTGCAAACAATTACAACGAAGTTTATTACAATCCTTGATATTTGATATAATGACCAAAACTAGTGATACTCATCACTGCTTTCACTTTTGGATTCAACACAATGAAGCAAGCAACACATGAATCTCCAGATAAACTATTAAAGAAACACGTTCCAAAGTATACACAAACATTTGCATAAAC
>BOPN01010115.1:7500-12500 GCA_017312705.2 Penaeus japonicus
CTTTGAAGGGAGCCCCAATTGTGTCCTTGGACCTTGGCAATTGGGGCTCCTATAGCCTGACGACGTACGTTCCTGATCTGCTCCATTGTTTCACGTGCCAGAAATACAGGCACCACCAGTCCATTTGCTCTGCAAAGCCGAAGTGTGGTGTCTGTAGTCAGGCACACAGCACAGAGGTGTGCTTCAAAGCACACAAGGAGGTCAAGCAGGACACCTCTGCTAAGTGTTCCAAGTGCCACAAAAAGCACCACGCCTGGAGCCTCGCCTGTTCCGTAAGGAAGGAAGAGGCTCTTCGGCGGCAAGAGGTCGATGCAAAGCGACCAGACTTTCTTCCCGCCCCTCCAGGCACTTATGTTTGGGGCAGAATAAAGGGATAAGGGCTCCTCCACTCCTAAGAGGGAGGATGCACCACTCAAAGCAAAACCATCACCGGATACCCCCAACATAAAGGAGTGTCTGGATCTGATGAAAGTTCTAAGATAGAAACAGACTAGATAGCGGTCTGGGAACACACAGTCTTCTCCAAAAGCGGAAAGATCATCTGTGTTTACAGAAGACTTGACGCTCCTGCTGATAACGGTCGCCATGGCAGTTGCGACAGCATTGGGGAAGACCAGTGAAGAGACAGAGAAGGCAGTCAAGGTCGTCATGACAGCCCTATGAGTCCTATGGCCTCAACACCCCCTTTAACTCTGAGCGAGACTCCTCTCCCCACAAACCCCCAGGGTGAGACTTGTCTCCCCACCAAACCTGCAGCCATGACTGTACCCAAATCCCAAAGGGTGAGGAAGCCACGACCATCCAGAGCGAAGTTCAAGGCGACCAGGGGTTCTCCACCTCCCAGGAGAACCAGCCCTACTAATGGCTCAACCTGTCCTGACGACAGTGATGAGCCAGTGAGGAAATCATGTTCAGTGAGGAACTCACGAAGAAGTTGTCAGGCTCTGAAATGTCTGACATTACCCACACTGGGGCATCGAACACTGAGACCGATTATGTTGACGACATAGACAAAATGACTCAGATTAGCACAATGGTTTCTAATCCAAGCATACTGAAGTGGAACATCAATAGCTTTTCCATAAGGAACGCCCTTCTCCACGCGATAATGTGATCTCAGAACACTGACTAGGAGACTCAAACGGGATTCTGTTCGCTTCTCGAGATATCTTCCCTTTGTGCTGCCGAGTATACAAGGCACCAGAGGTTTGATTACCCTTGTGAAATCGACTATCCCCTGCTCCTTGATTCCCCCTCTTGTGCAGTGTGAAGAAGGCATGGAATTCCTTGCCATTGAGTTCCATTTGGCTGGGGGTCCCCTCAAGCTGTACAATGTTTACAGCAGGCCAAACTGTAGGAGCTTAGATATTAGTGAAGTCTGTGCTGCTGCAGCACATGAGCCAATTCTCATAGGGGGCGACTTCAATGCCCACCACCCCATCTTGGCCCCCACTCGGAGTCATGATGCAGCAGGCTGCTACATAGCTGAGGTTCTTGAGTCGTGCCCCGGGATTGCTCTTCACAACAGCCAGAAGCCTACGCATGTTGGTGGGGGGGTCTTTGAACTTACCTATGTCACTGGCCGAGAGAATTAGTCGGTCTGTGGATAACACTGCCATGAGCAATCGCTACGGGATAGTCACCACCATCCCTAAACCGTCCCATCACTCTACTCAGCTATCTGGGAAAGATGGCACCGAACCGGCTCCAATGGAAGTTGGGACCTCCACATGAACACCTACACGACTCAAGAACCTCAGCTATGTAAGGGGTAAGAGCAGAGCTCACAGCATGGCCACCTTACTGAGCACTGTCAGCAACACCAGCTGTCATTGTCTTACTTAACCTAGAAAAGGCTTTGGAACTGGTAAAACCGCTCGCCATTCAGGAGATGGAGATCCTGATCTGCAAGGGAATCAAAGGCTTGCTTGGATTGGTGACTATTTTCGGAACAGAACTGCCAGAGTGAAGTTCCAAGGTCACCTTTCCAGGCATTTGCCCCTGTTGAATGGCATTCCACTGTTTAACACCCTCATGTTAAGCATCCTCGACATTCCATTCCCAGCAGAGTGAAAGATCATTTCTTATGCAGATGATCTAGCAATTATCTCTGGTGGGAAACGAAATGAGAATGTAATCAGAAAGACCCAGCGTTGTCTGGATCTAATGTCTGAGGAATGCCGCAGAGTCGGGCTTAAGATCTTAGCAGCCAAATCGAAGGTAATATCCGTGACCAAAGACTGCGAGTCCAAGGGTTAGAGTTAGAGTGGGTTCACATCTACTAAAACTCTGGGATATGGGTTAATGAGAACTTCGCCTTTCACTCTGAGACTAAATATCTTCTAGATTGGACCAAGGCAAGACTCTCGGTCATGAGAACTCTGTCAGGATGGTGCTTAGGGGCTGGGCACCGTGTACTAAGACCCTTCTATGTGCACACTGTCTGTCCTATTGTGGACTATACCTCCGTCACCCTGATCACGGTCAAGCCTGGACTCAGGAAAAGGCTTGATATCATGCAAAACGAGGCTGCCAGGATTATTCTAGGTGCTCCTGGGTATACTAATGTTACCAACCTTCTGGAGGCCAATCTTTTCCCCCTAGACACCCGGCTTGATCATATGACAGACCAGTTCTTTGCCTAAGTCCTACAATCCCTGCCGGACTTGCAGCTAAGATAGAAAGTGCAGTGACGAATTGCACAGAACCATGAACTCTTTGCTAACAACACCTGGCTGTCTCACACAGCCAGGGTGCTGATACGTTTTGAGCTCAAGACACTACTGTTTAGGGGCATGGACCACCCCCACACTGACTATATCACAGCCCCGCCATTGGGACGATCCTTAATAGAGTTATCTGTCATGAGCTTGTCAAGGAGAAAGACACAGTACTCACCGTGTCTGTTAAGGGATGAGGCGGAGAGGAATATTGCAGCAATCACTCCATTGAGTAGTAAAACCTATTTCAGGGATGGTTCTGTTGACCCCATCACCCACACTGCAGGTGCTGGTTTTACAGCAATGGGTACAGTGACACCTGTGTGGGTATCTGACAATGCCTCCTCGCACCTTGATAACATTTATTTTCTGATCACGATTCTCACCATTGCTTAGAGAATCCTGGATCAGGGTAGATGCATCATTATCAAGTGGATACCAAGCCATGTTGGTATTAAGGGAAACGACTTTGCTGACAGGTTGACAGAAGAAAGCAGGAAGAAACCCTTGAGTGATCAGCAGATGGTTCTCTCCATGGAAGCATAACATATGACAATAAGATAACTTATTGCTTGATTGATGTCCAAAGTTCGCTGACAACCCCTTTGCTGTCGTGGGCTGAGTGTAGAGACTTAGGGATCATTCCGGATTATTTCTCTAAACAAATCCCAGACAAGCAAACTGCCAACAGGGTACAGTTTTTAGGAAGAGGCATGAAGACCCCAACATCCACACCAATCCAGCCATTGTCATTACCTCTTAACAAGTCGACGTCACTATCTGCTGCAAAAAAGTATTTTCTTTGTGAATATGCTGAAGTATTGGTGCGAAAAGAGGACCTGAGGTCAGGGCCACTTAAGAAAATGTCAGGCCCTCCTATGAGGATCCACCTGAGGGAAAATGCCAAATTTATGTAATACATACCCCTTGGTCAATTCCTCTTGCTTTTTCAGGAAGCAGGGAAAACAGCTTGAGTCAATGGTCAGCCAGGGTATTATCACACCAGTGGATGATGAACCATCAGCTTGATGTCACCCGCTTGTTGCAGTCGCCAAGGCTAATGGTGGTGCATCACCACTGACCTCTCCAGGCTGAATTCACAAGTTTCCCGCCCTGCCGTGTTGACAAGGTGTTGTCTAGGTGCAGACAGCATGGTATCACCTTGAACGCTAACAAGTACGTATTGGATACACCAGAAACATTTTGTGGTTACAGGCTCTCCAAAGATGGCATTGCAGCTGACCCTGAGAAAGTCTGTGCTATTGCAGAGTTCCCTACACCTGCCAACCTCACAGATCTTTGTGCACTTGTTGGCCGAGTTCACACCAGACATCTCTGCCACAGCTTTGCCCCTTTGTCCGTTGATGAGCCCAAGAACTTTTGTCTGGATAGGTGATCAAACCAAAGCATTTGAAGAAGTCAAGATAACCCTCTCACATCCTTCCATTCTCTCGACATTTGATCCTGCCTTTATGCATCTAGGCTGTATGGTTTTGGTTATGCAATGATTTAAGATCACAGAGACCATATTATACCACTATTCACTGGACACAATTGAGAATCTCTGTCTGCAGCAGCTGAAATTGAAGATTTCCCCATATATCTTCACAGCTACATGGCGTGCCGCTTACCTGTAGATTGCCCCACATCAGATGAAGCCATTTGCAATGAAACCTGCATTTCCGTTAGTGGCGTGACGCTGTGCACAGTGAAATCTATCACAGTGCCCTGTGTCAATGAACAAGAGGATCTACATTTGGAGGATTTACGCAAAGCTTCTGAGGACACCACATACAGAGAGTTACTCTATCATGTTAGATCATGGTTCCCTAATGACTGCTATGACCTGCAAAAAAGTCTACGTCCATATTGGAAGATTCGAGATGACCTCTACTGTGATGGTGATCATATGGTTGTCCCTACAATCCTACGTCGTCGCATCCTGACACCCCTGCATGACAGCCATTGTGGTTTTGAGGCTACAAAACGACGTGCCAGGCAAACTGTTTATTGGTCAAGCATTGATACTGACATCCTCAACACTTTTTGTGCTTGTGAACCATGCCAGATCCCTCAGCCCAGCCGACAACAGGAAACATTAGCATCGGATGACTAATAGGCCATTTCTTTCATTGTCTGCAGATTTCTTTTCTGTAGCTAGAAAAAAACATTTTAGTGTACGTTGACTGCTTCTCTAACTGGCCAATGGTAATTCAGTGTGGTTCAGACACTACAGCTAGGACCACTATTTGTTTTTTCCTTGAGTGCACCACATCATGT
>BOPN01010115.1:17500-25826 GCA_017312705.2 Penaeus japonicus
AAAGGATAAGGAAAAAAGACATAAGTCTGCGTTTTTTTCCACCTTCTTTCGCGAACGAGGATCTCTGTCCTCGTACCAGCGAGAAATTCTCACATTCTGAAATGAAATCGAAAATCGTCTCAGAAAAAAAAGGAAAAAAATATATTCTCGAGAGGTTCACCCGCTTCTCCCATTCGGCGAACTGATGGCGAAAGCTATAGCAGAGGAAAGGGGAGCAAATTAAGTCGTACAGGAGAACATGAAAGGATATAAGAAATTATAAATGCTGGGGAGTCGGGTTATGGGAATAATTGTTAACTCTCTCGGTGTCCTTCGGGGGTTTGTTTTCAATTTTTATTTCAGATGATGTTTTTCTGTGTCAGTCTTTATATATACATCTCTCTCTCTCCTACCTTTCTCTGTCTCCTCGCTCTCTCTCCCTTTTTCTATCTCTCTCCGACCTTTCTCTCTCTCTATCTATCTATCTCTCTCTCTCTCCTTTTATTTCCTTCCCTCCTTCCCTTTCTTCTTATTCCATCTAATTGCGCATTATTTTTTTGTTTTCATTCACTGATAATTACCTCAATTAGAAAACCTCACGGCTGAGTTTACGTTTTATTACCGACACTTTATTCCAATTAATGCTGATTTGTGTCTGTTAATCAATCAAAGACAACAACCAGCTTTGTAATGATTCTTTTTTGTCCTTGATAAACCACACACGCACACACACACACACACACACACATATACATAGAAACACACAACTGCGAGCGCACGACACGCGCACAAACACACACACACACACACACACACACACACACACACACACACACACACACACACACACACACACA
Source organism: Penaeus japonicus (assembly GCA_017312705.2). Taxonomy (NCBI): domain Eukaryota; kingdom Metazoa; phylum Arthropoda; class Malacostraca; order Decapoda; family Penaeidae; genus Penaeus; species Penaeus japonicus. The sequence continues at coordinate 18,337 of BOPN01010115.1, forward strand.
CACACACACACACACACATTGAGATTGATATACAAGATATATACACAAAAATCAAGGTAAATCGGAAGGTGCACTGAATAAGAAACAAAAAAAAGAAGAAAAAAAATTATTTGCAACACCAAGTTTTCAGCGTGGGATCCAGCTGTAACACTGAATCTGTTATGAAACGAACAACGATAGGGAAGAATTGAAAAGAAAGCACAACACCAAAAAAGGGATAGACATCATTTGGCACATCGGCCAAGAAAATAAAAAGGAACAATGGATCAACATCGTTTCCACATCACACCTGTGTGTATTAAGTTGCGCCATATTGAGAATAACCTTTGATATACACCGTGAGGCCATGTATCGACCATTTCTATTTCTATAATAAAGAAACTGCGAATGGGGAAGAAGATCAATGTTTGATGTTATTCTCATCCCCCTTCTTGTCTCCCCTCGTTCTCTGAATCCTTCTTTTGCCCAGCCCACAAAAGGGGGCGGGGGATGTCGACTGGGAGAAGAGAGAAGCAGAAAGAGAGAGAGAGGAGAGGGGAAGAGGAGTGAGAGAGCAAATGAGAGAAGTAGAGGGCGTGGAGGGAAGAAAGGGAAAAGGGGAGAGGGGAAAAAGACGAAGGGAGAGGGGAGCAGTAGGGGAGTTGTGAAACCAGCTTTAAGAACCAGTTATTTCAAAAGAAAAAGAAAGAGAAAACCGGAGACGACACGTGGAGACTTTACTGGTTTTGTGCTGGATGTGCTTGGGTTTTGATGCGACACGTGGCATATAATACGAAAGTCTGTTATAGTTAAGTTGACCCAATACGCATCAGATTGAAAAAAAAAAAAAACGGACAAACAAACACGGCCACACACACTCACACACATGCACATTTATGCATCCATATACGTACATACATACAGGTAGATACAAACAGACACATATTCATAAATCAGTTGACGCAGCAGTCATATAAAATCCGGTCTTTGAAATCCTAACTTATAACCAGAAAATAAGTAATTACTTCTATTTCGCTCTCTGCCAGTTGCGTACATTAAAAGGGTATTTGCAGGATACTGAAATTACTTTTTTATCGGCAACCTTTAAAGGATGAAAATATTCCGCTGCAGATTCGTGCTCTTTTTACATATGTGAAAATTCCAAGCTCTTCCGATACATTTTTTGTATGTGTTTCATTTCTTCCCCCTAAATTGTGATAAATCATCATCTTTGTTATTATTTGAATTGATATACCCAGATCAATATTTTTATTTGTAACATTATTGGATAATCATAAATGGAACGCACTTGAATACAGACACTGCACATTTGTATTTTGAAGCTCCACACAAATGCGATTTGCCACTACAGTCCTAGCAAATTGTTAAGGTGCAAAAAACATTAAAATTATAACACACACACACACACACACACACACACACACACACACACACACATATATATATATATATGAGAAGATGGTAGAATGCAGTAACGCATTTTTAATATATACACATATATAACCTTGGTAACCTGAATTGGGACTTGAATTTGTGATTCCGTGGCTGCTGACCGCCCGCGGGAGTTGTTCGTAAAAATTCGCTATCACTGTTCTGATAAGAACACATAGGTAATGTCCATGACATCTCATAAGGCGTCTGGTTGAACATCTCTTTTGTCGGGTCGTGTAGCCGAACGGTATCAACTCCGTACCTGTCGATCTTACGGCGCGGGTTCGAGTCCCGGTCAGGGAGGTAAAAATTTGTATATATATATGTATATATATATATATATATATATATATATATATATATATATATATATTTAAACACACATACACACATATATACATATATATATGTATATATATATATACATTTATATATATATATATATATATATATATATATATATATATATATATATACATATATATATTTATATATATATATATAAATATATATATATATATATACATATATACATATATATATACATATATATATATATATATATATATGTATATATATATATATATATATATATATATATATATATATATATATATATATATATATACCTATATATATGTATACATATATATATATATATATATATATATATATATATATATATATATATACATATATATATATATATATGTATATATATATATATATATATATATATATATATATATATATATATATATATATATGTACATACACACATATGTATGTATGGATATATATACATATACATATATGTATATATATATATATATATATATATATATATATATATATATATATATATATACATACATATATATATACATATATAGATATATACACATATACATATATATATATATATATATATATATATATATATATATATATACATATATATTCATATATATATATATATATATATATATATATATATATATATATATATATATATATATACATATATATTCATATATATATATATATATATATATATATATATATATATATATATATATATATATATATATATGTATGTATGTATGTATAAATATACATATGTATACATATACATATATATATATATATATATATATATATATATATATATATATATATATATATATATATATATGTATGTATGTATATATAAATATTTATATATATATATATATATATATATATATATATATATATATATATATATACATATATATATTCATATATATATTCATATATATATATATATATATATATATATATATATATATATATATATATATATATATATCATCATCATCATCATCAGCCTGTATCATTCCACTGCAGGACGTAGGCCTCTCTCAATTTTTTCCAGTCATTCCGGTCCTGTGTCCTCTGATTCAAGTTTACTCCTGCGAAATTCGCTATTTTATCCCGCCATCTAGTCATTGGTCATGCCCTGGGTTTCTTTGTGTCGTGTATTACCCATTCTGTTGTTTTCTTGTCCACCTGCTGTCCTGTCTTTGATATATATGTCCAGCCCACTGCCACTTTTTCTTCTTAATGCTCTTGAGTATATCCTCTACTTTTGTTTGTTGCCTGATCCATGTGGCCTTTTTCTTATCTCTTAAGCTAACTCCTATCATTAGGATTACCATTCCTCTTTGAGCACTTATTAATTTCCTCTCTAGTGCCTAGGTCGTACTCCATGTTTCTGACCCATATGTCATGACGGGGAGGACACATTAGTTAAAAATCTTTCTCTTTAGTCAGAGTGGCAGACGAACTCGTAATATATTACTATGTGTACCAAAGGCAATCCAACCCCTTCGTTCACTTGATTTCTCTCAACGCCTAGCAAGTGTACTCGTCTGGATGAGTTGCCCTAGGTATACATACTCGTTCACTGCTTCTAGTACCTCGCCCTGTATTTGTATTTATTTAACTGGGGTTCGACTGTTGAACATGACTTTATTCTTATTATGTTCATTTTGAGGACAATCTTTAGAATTTCCCTATTTAAATCGCTTAGTAAGTGTTGTAATTCATCTGCTGACTCGCCGAAAAGAACAATGTCAGTTGCAAATCTTTGATTGCTAAAGTGCTCATTCCCTATTTTAATCCCTTTCGCCTTCCAATCTAACTTCTTGAATGCTTCCTCCAAGCAAGCTGTAAACAGCTTCGGTGAGATGGTGACGCCTTGCCTAACACCCTTTTTTATTGGTATTTTATTGGTTTCTGCGTATATTTTGATGGTTGCTGTACCATCTTTATATATATCCTCTAATAATCTGCAAAATATTTCCTCTACTTCTTGTTTACGAATTGCATCTAGTACTGCAGCTATCTGTATCGAATCGAATGCCATACACAGGGGCTTCCTATATTCGTTTGTTTTCTCTATTATTTGGGCTAGTGTGTGGATATGGTCTGTAGTTAAGAAATCGCAGCGGAACCCTGCCTGTTCCCTGGGTTGTTTTGAATCTAATGTACCGGTGATACGAGATGTGTTTATAGATTACTGAAAGGAGGCTTATAGGTCGGTAATTCTTCAGTCTTTTGTGTCCCCCTTTTTATGTATTAAAATTATTACAGCGTTTTTTTCAGGATTTCGGAATTTTACCGACGCTTAGCCAGTTTTACAGCCGCAAGCTCTCATGCATCTTGGATAAGATCTACACTAAAGCCGTCTTCTCCTGGTGTTTTTTTTCTCTTTTCATGCCTTTTAGTGCCCTATTTACTTCCTCTACCGTAATGTTTGGAACGTCTCCAATTGTTGTGTTTGTCTCCGTACGCTGTTGGTCATTTGAGTGGTATAAGTCGCGATAGAAGTCTTCTATTACTTTGATAATTTCATTTTTATTGTATGGCACCTCTCCATTAGGTTTCTTTACTGCAAACATTTATTTCCCCATATTCCAAGCCTCCTCTTTGTTGCCTTAAGGCTGGTGCTGGAAAGCAGAGCTTCATTTATTTTTCTTATGTTAAATTTGCCTAATCTTTCTTCTTCTTGTTTATCGTCTTATTCAGCTCTGCTGATTCTATCTTGTCTCTGACTTATGTTATTTTCATGTCTCTGCGCTGTTTCATAAGTTTTTTGTCTCTACGGAAAGCTTACTGAGCTTTTCTTTTTCGTCTTTACCCCCTATTTCAAGTGCAGCTTCCTTTATTATCTCATTGAACTGGTCGTTCATTTGGTCTATGTCAAGATCTTTGAGAGCTGAGAATTTGTTTCGGATTTTAATACTGAATTCCGTTGCCCTATTCTTAATGTTAATTAGATTAACAAGAGGCTTCTGTATGAGCTTATTTCGTTCCCTTCTTCGCTGTAATTTTATTATACTTCTGACCAGTCTATGGTCGCTGCAGCGAACCCCTATTCATTGAATTATAAAGTCAAATTTCGTTTCATCGCAGGGATGGTAATTTCCCGTAATCCATTTCATTACCGAATTCTTTTCGAAGAATGTATTCATAATTTTAAGGGATCGAGCTTCAGCGAATTCTATTAGCCTTTGTCGTCTCTCATTTCTGGTGCCTATTCCATGTTTCCCAACCGAAGTTTCCCCATCTTCCCTTATTCCCATCTTGGCATTAAAATCCCCCATAATCATGATAAAATGGGTTTTTGCTCTATCGGTAGCTGCTTGCACATCTTCATAGACGCTCTCCATCTCCTCATCACAATGACTGCAGGTAGGAGCATATACTTGGATAATTTTTAGGATATATCTGTTGTTTAGTTTCAGTATTACAGAAACTACTCTTTCGCTCACACTGTAGAATTCCCTAATATTCTTTTCGAGGTGCTTGTGAACTAAGAAACCTACACCTAATTCTTGTTTGCTATCCAGGGGTTTACCTCTCCAATATAGTGTGACCATCATTTAGTAATTTCTGTTCTTCGCCTAGTCTTCTAACTTCAGAAAGTCCTACAATATCCCATTTAATAGATGAAAATTCCTCAAGCAGTGTCACAAGTTCAGATTCTGTTCTCAGAGTCCATACATCATATGTGCACAAATTCATCATCTTTAGGCGACCTGGGTCTAACCCAGAATCTTTTAGCATCCCTCTGCTCAGAGCAGTCTGGTGTACCAGTAGTCCTATCAAGGGATTTGACTAATCCACCCATACGACATAGAAATTGTACTTGATGGGGGGAGTAATTTTAGTCAGGATGCTACCATTAATCTCCAATAACATGTTTGAGTTAGTCTCGGGTGTCATTAAGCTATCATAGTATCTCCCGATCTATCTCACTACCTCTCGGTCTACTCTAGTGAGAATGAACATTTATTTATATACACGTGCAGGGCTTGTGCAAAAATGTTAACTTGCATGTTTATGCACGCTCCCGTGCCCACACTTCTGTACATTTCTATATATAGATTGTACCCGTGCATGCACAGCGTAAACGCATATCAAAATACAAATATGCAATTATGCACACACTCCAAGCGGATGTCTACTCCCGTATGTATGTACACAGCACTGATATATAACAGTGTCTATGCATGCATACATATGCACGTGAATTATAAGGTGCCCATGCATTATAATTTTCTTAAATATATATAGTAAGGAATAATATATATATATCTGGCAACATTTTGGAGTGGTATTTACTAGTTCTGTATGGGTGTCCCAGTGTGACCTTGGCCGTTAGGGATGGCATCGCTTGGGATTGGGGTTCCATTAGGAATAATTTTCCTGATTGATACTCATTGTGGTTGTATGACTATATTTCTGAATACTGAAAACATGGCATATGTGATTCTATAGTATAATGTACTCAAAGACTAGGAATGGATTTTATTCAGGCTAGATGTTGAATGGTAGTTGGTCACCTTTGACCTTTGGCACTTGTGTTAACTTGGCATTTATGGGGAATGTGTAAGCGATGTTTGACTCATTTTCTGTTGGTTTGCTTGGATAGTATGATTTTATATTAGGAAGATATTCAGACGTCCTCAGATGCTTTCACACTGCATGGTATACTTGCAAATCACTATAATGGATGGTATAATTGAATGTTTTCCTTCATTTATATTGTGGCACCTTTTGGTAATCTCCATGCCTATGAAAGGACAAGCTTTCCTGTGGCATTCTTTTTATTTTATTTTTTTTCTATAACACTTGTCCAATTTCTTATTTCTATTTCGTTCATATATAGACTCTTGACATTCACAGATATTTTCGCCACGGATCACTAGATATACATAATTTTACGCCTAATATCGCTGAGACCTAACATTGACACTTCTACTCGTTACCAGATATCATATATCTCATACATATGTATATATACATATAAATATATATGTATATATATAAATAAATATATATATATATATATATATATATATACATATATATATATATATATATATATATATATATATAAGTATTTATATTTAACGGTCAACAACGCAAATGTCTGACCTGAGAAAATATGATCAAATTACAATACACAGATGTGACCTTCTTAATTACCGGGTTTCGCATATTCCCCAGGGATCGGGCAAAGACACGTCCCAGGCAGCACCTGCGACTTTGGCCTTTCTGGAGAATCTGATCATTTCCGCATCATAGGAAAATCACCCTCAAAGGCTGACCAGAGGGCGGACCTATGAATTGCGATGATCCGAAGCCAGCCAATCAGGAAATAGCGACCTAAGCTGACACTTGGATCAGCCACACCTATTTTCCTGTAGACGGGTCATCGCCCCGCCTAGCGAGCCGTCCTGAGATATACTGACGGTAGCGAAGTCACACTTGGTCTACTGACCTCGACTGCTCTCACCAACCTTCAACTCATCTGCATCTACAATTTGTGTATCAGTGCTAATCTTGATCTTTAATTCCAGAGTCATTTCTTGTCACATATATATTATATGGTGTCTTTATACTGTGATTATTTGTTATAGTATATTGTTATCGTATCAGCTGCTGTGTTTGACACCAACCTTATATTTCTCTATGTATAGATATTAGAGTAATCTTATACCCATCAC
>BOPN01010116.1:7500-10000 GCA_017312705.2 Penaeus japonicus
AGTAAGAAGGAGGAGGAGGAAGAAGAAAAAGAGAAAGAAGAGGAGGAGGAAAGAGGCATAGTAGGAGGAGGAGAAAGAAGAAGAAGATAAGGAGGAGAATTAGATGAAGGAAGAGCAGGAAACGTAGTAGGAGAAGGAGGAGAAGGAGGAGGAGAAGGAGGAGTAGGAAGGCGGACGACAGTAGAGAAGGAGGAGGAGAAGAAGAAGAAGAAGAAGAGAGAGGAAAAGGAGGGAACAGAAGAGACTAAAGAGGAGAAGGAATTGAGATCAAGGAGGGGAAGGAGAAGAGGAAGAAGTAGAGGAGAAGAAGGAAAAGACTGAGGAAGAGGAAGAAGAAGAGAAGAAGGAGGAGAAGAAGGAAGAGAAGGAGAGGGGAGAGGATGTAGAGGGAGGGGGGAAGGAGAAAGTTGGAGGAAGAGAAGAATGAGGAAAATATATGATGATGATGATGATGATAATCACCTTAATTACATACTATTGCAATCATTATCATTATATATCATTGTTGTTGTGGTTATCATTATATTTACTGGTATTTATAATGTTGTTTACATTATCAATATAATTAAAAACAACACACGGACCACGTATATACGAACAAATCAATACACACACACACACACATATACACACAAGCATTTATAATCATATACGCTTTTATACGCCTACACACACACACACACAAACAACACACACACACACACACAAACAACACACACACACACACACACAATCACACGCAACACACGCATAAACATTTATACTTACAAACTTATATACACTCACACACACATACACAAACACTCAAACACACACACACACACACACACACACACACACACACACACACACACACACACACACACACACACACACACACACACACACACACACCATATCTTATCTTACTAACAATTTTCTCCTTTGCCTGTGGGTACTAAAAAAAAAATAATAATAAAAAAGAAGAAGAAGAAGAAGAAGAAAAAAAAAACGTACATACTTACGTGTACACAGAAACACACATTGGAATATTTGTTTTATACAAACGGCAGCAATAAAAAAAAAGCAATTATGATAACATAACAATGACAAATGATACTACCAAAATGTTCGAATGTATCATAAAACAATAAATATCAATAATGAAGCAAAAAACAATAACATGGAACGTGGAAAATTTACTACGACGTAATCATGAGTTTTTTTTTTTTTTTTTTTTTTTTTTAAATCAAAGGCAGGATATCCAACCGTTGACGTAAATGCTTTTATTTTCTGGTGCTGTTTGTTTGTTTGTGGATTATCTTTGTATTCATTTTTTATTTATGTCATATATGAGGAATACGTATACATACACACGGTAACTGTGATAGGAATGTTAACAATAGTGATGATAATAATGATGATAGTAATTATAGTAATAATGATAACAGTAACAACAATAATAATAGTTATTATGATAATAATATTGATAATAATGATAATAATATTGATAATAATGATAATAATGATATTAATAATGATATTAATAATGTTAAAACAATAGTACTGATAAGAGTAATAATAATGATGATAATAATATAATGATAATAACAATAATAATGATAATAACAATAATAATGATAATAACAATAACAATAATAATAATATCAACAATAAAAACAATAATGCCAATAGTAATTAAGAAAATTGAAAGACATCAGTATAATCAATTATCTAGAAATAACATGACTTGATTACCTATTTAATTTGTTATTATTCTCCTTTTAAAAAAATATGTAATTCAAAATACTTTCCGTAATATACTTTTACCACAACACAAAAGGGGAAAATAAATAATTGATAGATAAATAGACAAGTAAACGAATGAATGAATAGATAGATAAAAAAAAAATCATACAGATAGATGGATAGGTAGATAGATACAGATAATAGATAGAATAAAGGAATTAATATTTTTGTCACTTTTTTGTCTGTCATGCTTAGTATTTTCACTGGTAATTTTGCTGTCATTCTGTCATCCTGTTTTACGCCATAAGCAATAATAATATCGATGTTTCATTTGTAAGTTCGTTAACAGTTGTTTTTCATTGATTATTCTGTTGTTTTTTTTTAGGTTGTTTCATTCATTGATCTCACTCTAATTCCCTCAGGCTTGCCAACCTTTCCCCTCATGTCGTTAGGATAACTCGTTCTATTTTCTCAGGCTTAACAATTTTTCATCTTAGTCTGCCAGGCTAATGATCACCTTATTTTAAAAGACTAACATTCTTCCTTATTTTTACAGGTTTACCAACTCTTCCCCCTATTCTATCAGGTCTACCAACCTTCACTCACTCATTTCTCGGACTTACCAACTTTTGTCGTAATTTTGACAGGTTTGCCAACCATTCCTAATATTCTAGCATTACTATTTTTCCTTCCTCTTAATGTAGTTTTATTAACCCTAAATCAACTTGTATTTTGTAGGGTTACCAACTCTTACAACCCGTATTCCCAAAGC
>BOPN01010117.1:10926-13426 GCA_017312705.2 Penaeus japonicus
GTACATATATATATATATATATATATATATATATATATATATATATATATAAATATTTATGTGTTTATAATGGTGTATATATATACACATATACATGTATGTATATATATGTTATATATATAGATATACATATTTGGCATGTATACTTATACAATGTATATAGAGAGACAGACAACGTATATCATATAAGAAATGGTAATCAGTAGAATAAGAAATGACAACAGTAACACCATAAAAAATGATGCAGACGGACAGAGAGAGAGAGAGAGAGAGACAAAGAGACAGAGATAGAGATAGAGATAGAGAGAGAGACACACACAGATAGATAGAGAGAGAGAGAGAGATTGAACCTACCAACCATAAAGGAAATATAGTAAAAGCTAAACCAAAATATAAGAGATAATAATGCTAAAAAAATAGAACATCCACAACTGCCTATCCTTCGCATCCCCCCCCCTCCTCACCCCCACCCCACCCCCACCCCATCCCCATCCCAACAGCTGACGGGCAGACGCGAGGAGGCGTCGACGAAGGGAACCGAGATGCACGCACGCCCTTCGCATGCCACGTGGTAATGGGCGTGATCCTTTCTGTGTGTGCGTGAAGAAAAATAAATAGGAAGAGCTGGAAGAAGAGGAGGAGGAGAAAAAGAGAGCTAAAGGAGAGTATTAGAACACGAAGGAGAGGAAGAGGAAGAAGTAGGAGATAAAAAAGAAGAAAATATAAGAGGAGGAAGATGAAGGAACGAGGGAGAATAAGGAAAGAGAAGAGTGAGAGAAAGAAAAGATCAGAAGAGAAAAGAAAAACAAAGGATAGAGAGGAAAAAAAATAAATAGATGAAGAAAGGGTGAGTAGAAAAATAGAAACAACGACAATCATATCGAGAATCCAAGACAAGGAGGATAGAAAAAGCCACGAAAAAAAGAAGAAAGACAGCTATGAAGGAAAGATTTAGAAATAAACCCGATGAGCTGATTAACAACGATAACTAGATAGCCCACGCCCCCCCCCCTATCTCCCTGCCCTTCTACCCCCCCCCACCCCCGCCTTATCTCCCCCCCCCCCCCCCCCTTCCCCCCTCCACCCTGATTACACTGCCTATGCCACTCTGTAATCAGACATTGGCCAGAGCAAATCTATTAAGGGAAGGCAGGGCTTCGTCTGGAAGGAGGGCGGCGTAGGAGGAGGGGGGGTGGGATGGAGGAAGAGGAGGGGGAAGGAGGGGGAGGAGGAGGATGGAAGGATGGAGGAAGAGGGAGGGAAAGGCTAAGGAGGGGGAGAGGTGGAGGAGGAGGATGGAAGGATGGAGGAAGAGGGAGGGAAAGGCTAAGGAAGGGTAGAGGGATGGAGTAAGAGGATAAAGGAAGATGAGGGTGGGGGAGGGATGGAGGAAGAGGAGGGACGGGGGAGGGAGGGAAAGACCAAGGAGGGAGGGGGGAGGGTTAGAAGAAGAGGAAGGATGGAGGATGATGAGGAAAGGGGACGGAGGAAGAAGGGAGAGGGATGGAGAGGGAGAAGTGGGGATTGAGGTGGGAGAGAAGGCCGAATATTGAGGGAAGAAATGGAGGGAAAGAGAAAGAGATGGAGGGGAAAAGGAGAAAAGGGAGGGGAGTGAAGAGGGAGGATAAGAAGGAGCAAAGGAGGAGGGAACTATGAGGAAGGAGAGGTAAGAGGAGGAGGGGAGGGAGGGGGAGGAGGGGAAGTAAGGGTTAGGGGAGGGAGGGGGAGGAGGGGAAGTTCGGAGGTTAAAGGGGAGGTGGAGTTTGACTTTACCCTCAGGTGGAGAGGAGGGCGTGTAGGGGGTAAGCGGGAAGGAGGGGGAGGGGTGGGGTGGGTGGTTGGGCGGGTGGGTGGGTAAGGGTGTGATTTATATGGGTGAATTGTGGTCACTCTGATTATTGGAATTGGAGAGACAGTCAGAGAATCGTGAGAAGAAAGAATGTCTCCTCCTTTTCCTTTTCCTGACCCCCTCCCCCCCCTCTCCTCCTCTTCTTTCTCATCCTCCTCCTGCTCCCTCTTCTCCTCTTCTCTTTCTTTGATTTATTTTTCTATCTATCACCGCCTCTTCCTCTTCTTTTTCTCCTATTTTTTTACTCTTCCTTCTCCCTCTTTTACTCTTTTTCCTACTTCTACTCCTCCTCCTCTTTCTTCCTTTCTTATTTTCTCCTTCTTCTCCTCTTTCTCTTATTTCTACCCCTCCCCTTCCTCGGCCTCCTCCTCCTCATACTTTTGCTATTACTATTGCTTCTATCTCCACTAATCCTAATAGTAATGATAATGATATAGTAATAGGAATAATAACAATAATGATAAGAATAGTGATAGTGATTATAATGAAAGTAATAACAATATTAATTATAAAAATGATAATAATAATGAGAATGACACTTATAATGATAATGGTAATAGTGATGATAATAACGATGATAATAACGATAAGAGCAACAATAATGATAATGACCTTAACACCAAGGATGATGTACATGATGATAAGAAAAAT
>BOPN01010117.1:23426-25812 GCA_017312705.2 Penaeus japonicus
TATCATCATCGTTATGACTCTCATTATCATTATTCTTATCAATATTATTATCATTATGATTATCATTCTTGCTATTATCATTCCTACTATTACTATTGTCATTAATATCGTTACTATTTTCGTTATTGTTATCATCATTATCATCATTATCATCATTATTATCCATTCGTTATTACTCTTACATTTGTTATCATTATTGTTATTATTATCTTTATAATCATTATTATCATTATCATTATTATTATTAGTGTCATATTTACCATTGTCATTACTGTTAAGATCATGATTATCATTATCATTTTTATTGATATCATAATTGTTATCAAAATTGTTATTACTATCAACATTATTATCACTATCAGTATTTTTACCATTATCATTATTGTTGTTGTTATTATTATTGATATCATTGTTTTGTTATCACTATTATCATCATTTTTGTTGGTTTATTTATTTTTATTTCTGTTATTGATATTATTAATATCAATTATCATCATGATTATCATTGCTGATATTACATTCATCACTGTTATTATCATTATCATAACCATTATCATCATTACCATTATTATTACTATTATTATTATAATAATAATAATTATTATTATTATCATTATATTATAATAATAATGATTATTATTATTATATTATAATGATTATTATTATTTTTATCATTATCATTATTATATCATTATTATTATTATTATTATCATCATTATTAGTATTATTATTATCATTATTATTATCATTATTGTCATTAGTAATTGTAGTAGTACTAATATCATCGTTATTTTTATCCTCAATATCATTATTATTATAATGATCTTAATTGCTGTTGTTGGTTTTGTTATCATCCTTATCATTATGATTACTAATATCATTATAAAAATAGTTCTTGATATTGTTGTTTTTGTTGTTGTAGGTTTTGTTATCATTATTATTACTACTATTATTATAAATATTCTCATTACTATTATTATCCCCACCCATTATCATCATCATCATCATCAACGTCATCATCATCATCACCATCACATCACCATCATAATCACCACCACCATCATCATCCTCCTCCTCCTCCTCATCATCATCATCATCGTTATCATCCTCATCTTCATTATCATCACTACCACCATCACTCACTATCATCATCATCATCATCCTCACCATCATCATTATCATCATCCTCATCTTCATTATCATCACTACCACCATCACTCACTATCATCATCATCACCCTAATCATCATCATCATCACACCATCACACCACTACCACCACCAATACCCCCACTTTCATCATCATCATCATCACCATTATCACACCATCACACCACTACCGCCACCACTACTTTCATCATCATCATCACCATCATCATCTGCCTCTAATATCCATGTTCTTTTCACGGGCGACAATCATCATCATCACTATCTAATCATCACCATCATCACCATCGACAGTGCAACTCTTCACCTGTTATGTAATCCTCTTAGCTAAGTGGCCGGGACAGCTCACCCCGTAGTGTTAATGACGTTAATCTTTCATTGATATTATTAATTTGATGACTGGAAAGGAGGCATTGCTAGTGTTATTATTATTATTTTTTTTCATTCTTTGTGTCATAGTCATGATCGATATTTTTACTATTGTTTATGTTTTGTATTATTATTGTTGTTGTTGTTTATTGTAATTGTTCTTATTTTCTTTGTTAGTAGTGTTAATGTTAGGATTGTTATAATTAGTGTTGTTTGTATTAGTATAGGTATTGGTGTTGTTATCATGATCATTTTTATCGTCCTCTTCCTCCTCTTCCTCTTTTTCCACCTCTCACTCCTCCCCCCCCCCCATTCCTCCTCCTTAATCTCGTCTTTCCCTTCTTCCTCTTCCTCTTTTTCCACCTCCCACTTCCCCCTCCCCATTTCCTCCTCCTTGATCTCCTCTTCGTCTTCCTCTTCTTCCTCTTCTTCCTCCTCCTCCCTTTCCTATCTCTTACTCATCCTCCTCTTCCTGATCATCTTCCCCATCTTCTTTGTCTTCATTCTTTGTCCTCCACTTCTACCTCCTCCTCCCCGTCCTTCCTTTTCTCTTCCTCCTTCTTCTTCTTCTCCTCCTCTTCCTCCTTCCCACTATTCCTCCTCATCCTCTCTTTCCGCTCCCTTATTCACATTTTTCTGTTGATCCTATTCCTCCTTTTCCCTCTTCTCTTTTTCCCTTTCCTTCTTCTCCGCTTCTTCCTCTCCCTCGCCCCCCCCCCCCCACCTCTTCCCTTTTCTCCACACCGCCCTATCCACTTTCTTTTCTTCTTCGCCCATCATCACCTTTTTTCTCCTCCATCACTATCCCCTCCTCCTCCTCCCCCGTTCCTTCCTCCTTCCTTTTCCTCCTTC
>BOPN01010118.1:15000-20000 GCA_017312705.2 Penaeus japonicus
GTATGAGTGCCACATTTGTGACCTACACAAAAATGGTTCTAGTGTTACAATGAGAGGCTGGAAGAAAGTGAGAAACGTGGTGACATGTTGCGCAGTGGTGGCTCACTTGGAAATATGCCTTGGCTGGTGGGCCGAGCACCTTTTACTCCACCCTGTCTGGGCAGCCAGACACGCAAAATGCTACCCTTCCGCAATGGGTTAATAATCTAAAAGTAAGCGCATCAAGCTACATAATATGGTTCAGTGTTTTATAACATAGTTGTCAATTTTTACATTACATTGCCCTTATAGAAACTGGTAGGAAAATTTTATGTTTGAACCAAAATCAATTTGTTAAAATCTGCAGGTATGGAATACCATTTCCATGCATCAAAATGACATTTGAAAACTAGGAGGAAAACCAGAATCCACAGAAAGTCTGAGAAAATGATATACTCATACCTTATTTAACAGATTCTTCGTCCATTCTTTAACTTCTTGCTCTAGCTGCTTAATATGACCATCTTTTATACTGTCAACTACGTGCTGAAGTTCAGATATTCTGTCTTCATTACCTGGCCTTGCATTTTCTTCACCCTCCTGTAAAAAGAATAAAAGACATTTGGATATATCAAGTATCTTTCAATTTTCTCAACTTTACAAAGTAGTCTTGCTCCTATCATGTCTTTCCAAACTTTTTACTTGAAAAACCTGAACAACAGTGAAAACAAACTTGTAAAATGATACACAGAAATTAATGAATATATGGGGTTCAAATAATGTTTATTCTGGAGGGCACCTATGCAACCCTGCTGTCTGTTCTACATTCTATATAAGTTAGGAGATTTATAGCTCCTAACTCCACTAATTCATTCCAAAGTTAGCATAAACCCTTGTTTTTCAATGCTGTTATTGAGCATCAGTAAGGAGCATGTGCAGAATTGAAAACATGATGAAAAAACATAATTCCTGCACTTTTAATTTCTGTTTAGTCCAGATGGCCTTGATACTAATCTCAGAGCAGAGGCAAGTGTGCTCCTATTATTTCCCAGTTAAATTGGATTAAATTGTAACAAAAATGTATCCTTTGTCCTGTGGATCAGATACCTTACAACTTATAAAAGACTGTTTTCTTTTAGTGATTACATTGGCATTAAAGGGTTGATCAGAAATTAAATGACTAGTTGTTGGGTATACATTCAACTTTTTTTTTTTTTTTCAATGTTAAAAGTAAGGGTTCTTGACTTGAAGAGAAATAGCAGAACATTGTTTATCTAGGGTACCTTAACCCATTCATGTCGGGGCTTATATTTGTGTAATGCTGCTACCGCCAGCTAGATAACAAGCACACGCAGTGACTAAGTGTAAAACCTCTCTCTGCATGATACCGTGCTGTGCATTTTACTGCCTGCTTCAACGGGGCAATGATAGGAGTTTTTGTATTTATTTGTTATTTTCAGAAGTGCATAAATAGCATCTATACAAATGGAATTCCTATTATAATGTACATATGTAATGTTTAAAAATGTATGTTTAAAGAGAGATCATGACATGATAGGACCATCACCCGATGGGAGCAAAATATTCACATGATGTGATACACGTCACCCAGCACTAATAGGTTAAGATGCAATGAATTAGATAATCTAAGGATATTACATTAGATTCTGACAATCTGTTTGAGGTGATAAATATATTTCTACAAAAAGTATTTAACAATAAACTAAGAAAGAAAAGGAAAGAAGGAGAAAACATCTATCATTCAAAAAATTACTTCACTTTCATAACAGTATACCTGATTCATGAACATATTTCCCAGTTGCTTCAACCTGCGCAGAAGTTTCGAGAAATGGTCACGGTTGGTGGATTTGGATGCCTGTGTCAGGACCTTTTCCTTTCTGTCCATATCATCAACAAGGTCATCTTCATCGTCTACTTCATCCTCATCACCATCTTCATCCTCTGTCTGACTTTCTTCAGTGAGGTATGGATTTTCAACCTGATGTTAATTTAAAAAGGATTAGAATGTTAAAATCAATTTAGTTTTTTGTGTTTGATTTATGAAACTGATATGCTCACCAGTTTACCTGTTCTTGACTTAAATATAATTTTAAGCCTGATGGTGATGATGAAAAATATAACGTGGGCCTATGTTTATCCCAATGATGACGGTGTGTCACACCCGCGTGACAGCTAAATGCCTGATGATGGGGCGACACACCAGTGTAATATTCCCGATGCAATATTGCATAGGCCCAGCATAGGGGGTTGCCACTTCTTGCCGGGCCCATTGGAATTGAGTTAATCTATCCTGGTGATCAGCTGGTGCAGTCAGATCTTAATGTGTGCTTTTTGGGTATATCAACTACTTGTCAATTAAATGTCTTAATAATTTCCTTCTCATAAAGAAAAGGAAAATGAATCAATCTCGTACCTTAATAACTACTAAATTCTAAGAAAGCAGTTAAGAAGCAGTAGATAAATATGATTAACATTTACAAATATTTCTATATTCACTGCTTTCACATGATGGTACATTAAATCTCATCTGGGGGGAGGTTCCCATAAATGGCCACATCATGAGCCACTAGTGGGTCTCATGTTAAAAATTACACCAAATAACCTAGTATGTAAGTAATGTCAACAGTAATTTATTTTCACTCTAAAATTATCAGATTCTGTAATCCTTTTCAACACACTTTTTTTCTTTATAGAGTGAAATTTCTTACAATTGGTTCATTGATAACATTTGATGTATCAATATTCAACACTCACATCTACATTGCTTTCCCAGTCTTATCCAGCTAAATCATAAAATCAACACTTACATCTGAATACTGTACAATGTGTAGATTGTCCTGCCCGGAAAAAAGATCCTTGGTTGCTGCCTCGCCTGCATTTTCGGGGATATCAGTATTTTTGTCTATGTCTGTTTCATATTCACTGCTTACTGGTTCTTTGCCTGAAGTTTCTGTTTCTGTAGACAAGTTGATATCTTCCACCTTCATTTCTAAGTCTGCCGAAAGAGAAAATTGGCAGGAAACATTAAAATGTGCAATCTCCAGAGTGGTATAAAAATTACATATATTCACTGGTTCATACTTAAAAGCCTGTCAGTTCCTATATGACTGACCTTCACTGCGCATGTTTTACAATTTATGAATTCCCTTTCCTCCTATTGTCTTATTTTTTCTATAGATATTATATACTTTATCACTCTCTAAATCACCTCCTCTTAATAAAATTGTAAACACTTTTACACTCATACTCTTTAGGTTCATTTGCAACTTCAAAAGTCTCACCATTTTCCTCGAGTGTAATCTGTGTCTCTACCCCCATAACATCCTCCTTGGCTTCAGAAGCCTGCGCATTCTTCTGTTTCTTAACAGGATACAGCCGAAAAATTTTGATGCTCATTTTCAGCTCATCGTCATCTGAGGAATCTGGTGACACGGGTTCGAGCATGGACTGGCTCTCTCCCATTTCTGACTCGTGGGTTAGCTCTTCATTCTGCTTCAACCATTTCTCCTTCAGGCTCTCCTCTTCCTTTGTCTTTCCTGCAGGTGTGAGTTTCCTTTTTACTTATACAGTAGGACACTTTTCAGCTTTAATTTATTGACACTACAGACATGCAGTCTACTACAATGCTGCTTTAGTTATTCATACATCTTTTTTTACACATAAGTGGTTCCATATCTGCTTAGTTACCAAGGAGGTCAAGAAGTAGACCTACTTTACTTTTATTTTCATTATTAATATCTAAATTAATACATAACATTAATAACATTAATAACAGTATCCCCCCCTAAGAAAAAAGACAAAAAAAAACATATATTATTCATAATCAAGGGATGAGGTAAACAGGCGAGATAAAATTGGCCTGCTAACTATCTCCTTGATGACTAATCCCTTGTAGAACCACCTTTGTGTAAAAAAAAAGAAAGAAAGAAAGAAAGAAAGAAAGAAAGAAAAAAAAAAGAACAGAGAACAGTGGACAGAACATATATATATGCACTTCTAGTGTTAATGGGTTAACTGGCATATTTGACTGAAATTCTGGTGATTCATGTGGTACACTTCTATATGCAATGAACATCTATCACTAGAAAACATAACATTTTATCAAACAAACCACTTAAAACATAATTTGTTGCACATTATAAATTAGATTCATTTAACCATTCCAAATACTGAAATTCCAAAAACAATAAAAAAATGGAAAAATAAAAATAAAAATAAAAAAAAAGCCCAAATCATGAGATGGAAGAGAGAGAGAGAGAGAGAGAGAGAGAGAGAGAGAGAGAGAGAGAGAGAGAGAGAGAGAGAGAGAGAGAGAGAGAGAGAGAGAGAGAGACTGAAGAGAGGGGGAGAAAAGCAGAAGGGAAGGGAGGGAGGGACAATATTGATGATGATTATTAAAATAAGTCTAGAATGTATAAACATTAAATAAGCCTCACACACACACAAACAAACACACATACAAAAAAAGAAAGAAAGGACGACAACAACAGCAACCAGAATAAAACCTGGACCACAATAAATATGTCAATCCTGTCATTATCATCACCACACTCAACAAAAGCCCACTTACTCTCTTGATAATCCACATATCTGAGGTACTGTTCCTCTGAAATGACAGGAGCGCATGTTATGGCATGGGGTGTCCTCACAGCTTGGAGTCTTAGATATGGGTGATGGCAGACCCTTGTGGTTGCAACTGTGACTACGTAACGACAGGACTCTGGTTCATCGACTCTCTGTATGTAGTCACCGACACCGTCCTCACAGTGAAACTAAAAGAAAATTGTAGTAAATAGTATAATAGAAAATTAAAGTTCAAGCCATATTAGGCCTTTTACAATAATAAATACCAAGGTCAGGCTGTCAAATTTTGAAGAACCAAAAAGTGTTTAACCCATTCATGATGGAACGTATTTCATCTATTTCCCGTGACTCTTTGTTCCGGGGTGTTTTCCCCCTGCATGGAGCTGCACTGAACCTCTCAGAGCCTTTTTCACCCA
>BOPN01010119.1:0-10000 GCA_017312705.2 Penaeus japonicus
ATATATATCAATCGCCCACAAAAAAGAAAGAAGAAAGAGAAGAAAAGATAAGAAAACAACAACAACAACAACAAAATACTTAAGTGTATGAGATTTCTGAAGATTCTGAGATTTCACATAAACAACCACTTGTTTATGCCACTATTCCAGCTATATCTCATTCATAATGATGTAAAGGTCATGGAATATGGAGAGTTGTTGCAAATGTTTCATCCTAATGGATTGCTTTCCTCGCCTAACCTTCCCTTTCCTAAATTAACTCAAATTCATCATGTCCTTTTCCTAGCGTAACATTCTAACTTTACTGAAAAAACAGCATCCCTGTTTTTAATTGTAAAGATATTAGGATTGATAGATCGATATCACAAGAAATGATGAAATAAAATACAATAATTATTTGAATACAAATTCGAGAAAAAATTACATTGCTTCACTTCATTCTTTCATTATTTAGGAGCAAATGAAAGTCATTCGTTATCTATGATGGTTTATGGCTAGGAACAGTCGTCTATAGATCCTTGACCTATGAAAAGTTATCGGAAAAACATCTGAAAATCCATTGTATGGCAACACAGGTGAAGGGAGTATATAAAGGGCTCGTCGTCTAAGTGTCCATCAATTACAACCGGAACGATGATGTCTAAAGTAGGTCGAGCGACAGTGTAATCGTCTCCATGTTTGTGTTTATCTGTCTGTCTGTTTATAAATCTTGAATACATCCGAATTAAAGTTACTTGTGAATATATTTATACATAGTTTCACTTGAGACAATGTCAATTGTATTACTTAGGCTATGTCGATACTGTGAGGAAAGTTTTATCAGTAACTCCAACTTTTCCAGATTGCACTTTTCCTCGCTCTCGTGGCATTTGCTTCTGCCGACAAGAGGCCATCGTTTTCCTACGGCGTTCCCCAGGTATGTCTGAGCTTTATATTATAGGAAAAGTACTTAGTACGATCAG
This sequence comes from Penaeus japonicus, assembly GCA_017312705.2. Classification (NCBI taxonomy): domain Eukaryota; kingdom Metazoa; phylum Arthropoda; class Malacostraca; order Decapoda; family Penaeidae; genus Penaeus; species Penaeus japonicus. The sequence goes on from BOPN01010119.1 coordinate 963, forward strand.
CGAAAATGATCTAGTTATTAATGCTTTGTCGAATCCGTTTCAGTCGATGGAGGAACACTCTGGCGAGGAGTCGGATCCTCCCAAGTACGAGTTCCGTTATGGTGTGAAGGACGGATACTCAGGTGTGGATTTTGGCCACGAAGAGTCCCGTGACGAGGATGAGACTGAAGGCTCTTACAGTGTGCAGCTTCCCGACGGGCGTGTGCAGAGGGTGAGCTACCACGTTGATGGCGACGACGGATATGTAGCCGACGTCACTTACGAGGGCGAGGCTGAGTTCCCAGAGTCTGAGGAGTCCCGAGAGGCTCCTGTGTACGCCCCGCCGAGGCCGTCCTACGGTTACCCACAATGAGTCACTCATTCATTCAATTCACATCGTTTCGCCCAGAAAATGACACCATAGAATCATGATTAATTTATGTATCATTCGATTACGAATCCATTATGTATATCATATACTCTTAATAAAGTTTCAAGCATCATTGGTCAGCGTTTGTATAATTAATTGACAGATTACCATTATATATTCAGAAGATGTGATTCTTTAAGTGCACATATGAATTTAAGATTTAATTTATCAATTTTTCTAAATATTCCTTTGCAGTCATATGTATTGGTCCTTTATAAACTTACATATTCCTGGATTTCCATTATATGATTAAATTAAAGGCGGAAGCAGTGAATCATAAGATAAGAAATTCTGATTAAAAAAAACAACAAAAAAATTAAAGGAATCAAAAACTATCACTGAAAATTGCTTAACAGGAACAATTTTGATTATTGTAATGAACATGTAGTATTAGTATAGTAAGAACATAGTGTACTGAAGTGCATGAGTGATAAAATGATTAAGCAATGTGATTGATATATAAATGGAAAAATAAATACGCAGTATAGCAAATGGTTGAATAAACAAATATACGATGAATCAATGACTAATTGGCGTCCCCTTTTCAGTCACTTTTACTTTTTATATACGTTATTGACTTATTGATTCATTCAATATAATTTTATTCATTTCTTTATTATTCAACCACATACTTTATTATTCAACCACAGATACATTACGCACAGACAAACACATACTCATGATATTTGTGTGTGCATTTGTTTATAAGGGTGTCTGTTCCTATATACGTAAATATGATATCAATTATACACACACACGCGCATATATGTGGATGTATCTACTCATATATAATGTCAAATATTGACACACATATAGTGTCTCTGTTTGTATATATATGTATGTATATATATATATATATATATATATATATATATATATATATATATATATATATATATATATATGAATGTGTGACACTCATATATGTAAATCATGATATCAAACACCCAGCCACACAGCCACCCACATCCACACACACTCGTATATGATGTCTGTGTGTATCTGACTATATTATGAATGTATGTAATAATACATGTCCATGTATGTAATATTTTGTATCAACCACACATACACACTCATACAAATATATGTGATGTCTGTTTTTGTATCCATCTATATATTTTCATATTGATGCATGCACTTGTATATGTAATATACTGTATATCAGATGTAGGCAAACGCACACAAACACACATATCAACCACCCACAAAAAAATACATTTACGGTATGAGATTTCTGAATATTCTGAGATTTCACATAAACAACCACTTGCCCATGCCACTTTTCCAGCTATATCCTATTCATAGTGATGTAATGATCATGGAATATGGGGAGTTGTTGCAAATGTTTCTTCCAAATGGATTGCTCGCCTCGTCTAAACCTTTCCTTTCCTAAATCAACTTAAATCCATCCTGTCTCTAGGCTAACATTCTAACTCTACCGAAAAAAACAGTATCCCTGTTTTTAATTGTTAAGGTATCAGGATCGATAGATCAATATCACAACAATAAAAGATTAACTAGAACACAATAATCATTTGAATATTAATTCGAGAAAAAAGTACATTCCTTCGCCTCATTCTCATGAAAGGTCATTCATTATATATGGTTGTTTATAGCGAGGAAGAGTAATCTATAGATCCTTGACCTATGGAATGTTATCAGAAAAAGAAACCTCCGAAAATCCGTTGCTGGCAACACAGGTGGAGGGAGCATATAAAAGAAGGGTCGTCGTTTACATGTCCATCAAATACAGCCTGAACGATGATGTCTAAAGTAGGTCGAACAACACTGTAATCGTCTACATGTTTGTGTTTATTGTCTATCTATAAATCCTGAATACATCTGAATTAAAATTACTTATGAATAGATTTATAAATGTGCTTCATCTGTGACAATGTCAATTGTATTACTTAGGTTATGCCGATACTGTGAGGAAAGTTTTATCGGTAACTCCAACTTTTCCAGATTGCACTTTTCCTCGTTCTCGTGGCTTTCGCTTCTGCCGACAAGAGGCCATCGTTTTCCTACGGCGTTCCCCAGGTATGTCTGAGTTTTATATTATAGGAAAAGTTCCAGGTGCGATTGGGGAAAATGCTCTAATTATTAATCCTTTTTCGAATCCGTTTCAGTCGATGGAGGAACACTCTGGCGAGGAGTCGGATCCTCCCAAGTACGAGTTCCGTTATGGTGTGAAGGACGGATACTCAGGTGTGGATTTTGGCCACGAAGAGTCCCGTGACGAGGATGAGACTGAAGGCTCTTACAGTGTGCAGCTTCCCGACGGGCGTGTGCAGAGGGTGAGCTACCACGTTGATGGCGACGACGGATATGTAGCCGACGTCACTTACGAGGGCGAGGCTGAGTTCCCAGAGTCTGAGGAGTCCCGAGAGGCTCCTGTGTACGCCCCGCCGAGGCCGTCCTACGGTTATCCACAATGAGTCACTCATTCATTCAATTCACATCGTTTCGCCCAGAAAATGACACCAGAGAATCATGATTAATTTATGTATCATTATATAACGAATCTATGATGTAAATGTACACTCTTAATAAAGGTTCAGATATCATTGATCAGCGTTTATTTAAGAAATTTACAGAGAAGGTTACCATTACCTATTCAAAAGAGATGATCCTTTAAATGCATGTATGAATTTAAGATTTAATTCATAATTTTTTTCTAAATATTCATTTGCAATAAATTGCATTGGTCCATTATAAACTTATTTATTTCCGGGTTTATATTATATGATTAAATTAAAGACGGAATCAGTAAATCAGAAGATAAGCAATTCTTATTGTGAAATAAATAAATAAATGAATAAAAAAATAATAACAAAAAATGCATTTAAGGAATCAAAAATTCTCACTTAACACGACATATCAGGTATAACCTTGATTACTTTATTGAGCATGTAATACCAGTATAATAAGAACATAGTTTACTGAATCATAGAACAAGTGCATAAGTAATAAAATGATTAAACAATATGATTGATAAGTATGTGGATGGATAAATACGCAGTATAGAAAATGGTTGAATATAAACAAATATACGATGAAACAAAGCCCAACTTTTGTCCCCTTTTCAATAATTTTGACTTTTTATATAAGTTACTGAATTATTGATTCATTTGATATAAAATTATTCATTTCTTAATTATTCATTCACCATTTCATACAAGACGCGCAGATCCACGGACCACCAGCTCACGAACCGCTACTAGGTAGTGACACTGCTGTACATAAAATTTTTCTAAATAATACCACAAGCAGATATCTAAATGATTGGTAACTAAATGTGGAAACGTACATATATTCTATGCATGTATATATATATATATATATATATATATATATGTATATATATATATATATATATATATATATATATATATATGTGCGTGTGTGTGTGTGTGTGCGCATTTGTTTATAAAGGTGTCTGCTCCTATAAATGTAAATATGATATCATTTATAGACACACACGTATATATGTGGATGTATATACTCATATATATGATGTCAAATATAGACACACATATAGTGTATGTGTCTAAATATATGAATATGTACTCACATATGTAAAACATAATACCAAACACCCACCCACCCATCCACACACACATTTGTACATAATATCTGTGTGTGAATCTGACTATATTACAAATGTAATACTTTAAATCTACCACACATACACACCCATACAAATATATATATAATGTCTGTTTGTATCCATCTATATGTTTTCCTATTGATGCATATACTTTCATATGTAATATATATCAGATGTAGGCAGACACATATATATACATATATATGTATGTATATATATATATATATATATATATATATATATATATATATATATATATATATATCAATCGCCCATACACACAAAAAGCAACAACATTTACGTGTATGTGATTTCTGATTCTGAGATTTCACATAAACAACCACTTGTTTATGTCACTATTCCAGCTATATCGTATTCTTAATGTAAAGGTCATGTAATATGGAGAGTTTTTGCAAATTTTTCTTCCCAATGGATTGCTCTCCTCGTCTAAACCTTTCCTTTCCTAAATCAACTCAAATCCATCCTGTCTCTAGCCTAACATTCTAACTTAACCGAAAAAACAGCATCCCTGTTTTTAATTGTTAAGGTATTAGGATCGATAGATCGATATCACAACAATAAAAAATGAAATAGAACACAATAATCATTTGAATATAAATTCGAGAAAATAGTACATTGCTTCGCCTCATTCTCATGAAAGGTCATTCATTATCTATGGTGGTTTATGGCAAGGAAGAGTAATCTATAGATCCTTGACCTATGGAATTAGAAAAAGAAACCTTCGAAAATCCGTTGCTGGCAACACAGGTGGAGGGAGCATATAAATGGCTCGTCGTTGACATGTCCATCAATTACAACCGAAACGATGATGTCAAAGGTAGGTTGAGCAAAAGTGTAATCGTCTCCATGTTTATCTTTCCAAGTATTTATATATCCTACATACTTATGAATGAAAGTTACTTATGGATAGATTTATACATGTGCTTCATCTGAGACAATGTAAAATGTATTATCTAAGTTATGTCGATACTGTGAGATAAGTTTTATCGGTAACTCCAACTTTTCCAGATTGCACTTTTCCTCGCTCTCGTGGCCTTTGCTTCTGCCGACATGAGGCCATCGTTTTCCTACGGCGTTCCTCAGGTATCTATGACTTAAGTATGAATATTTAGTGGTACGTTAACACAACTTGTCCAATCGGTGAAAATAATCTTATTATTAATAATTTGTCAAATCCGTTTCAGTCGATGGAGGAACACTCTGGCGAGGAGTCGGATCCTCCCAAGTACGAGTTCCGTTATGGTGTGAAGGACGGATACTCAGGTGTGGATTTTGGCCACGAAGAGTCCCGTGACGAGGATGAGACTGAAGGCTCTTACAGTGTGCAGCTTCCCGACGGGCGTGTGCAGAGGGTGAGCTACCACGTTGATGGCGACGACGGATATGTAGCCGACGTCACTTACGAGGGCGAGGCTGAGTTCCCAGAGTCTGAGGAGTCCCGAGAGGCTCCTGTGTACGCCCCGCCGAGGCCGTCCTACGGTTACCCACAATGAGTCACTCATCTATTCATTTCATATAATTTCACCTAGAAAAACTTGACTAATTTATGTATCGTTCGACGACGAATCCATTATGTATATTGAACACTCTTAATAAAGGTTCAAGTATCATAGATCAGCGTTTATTTAATTAATTTACAGAGAAGATTAGCATTACCTATTCAAGAGAGATGATCCTTTAAATTTGAATTGGTTCTTCTCAAAATGACATGTTCCTAGATTTATATTATATGATTAAATTGAAGACGGAAGCAGGAAATCATAAGATAAACAATCCTTATTGAATAAAACTGAATTTAAGGAATGCAAAATTCTCACTGAAAACGACTTCATAGGAATAACCCTGATTGTTGTAATGAACACATGATATCAGTATAGTAAAAACACAGTGTACTGAATCAAAGAACAAGTGCATAAGCGATAAAATGATTAAACAATATAATTAATAAGAAAGTGGATGGATAAATACCCAGTATAGTAAATGGTTGAATAAACAAATACACGATGAATCAATGACTAATTATCTAAAGTCGCATTTTCAATCATTTTTATTTTTATATACGTAATTAATTAATTGATTCATTCGATATAGAATTAATAATGTTTTTTATCATTCATTCATTCACCTATTCATACAAGACGCGCAGATCCACTGACCACTAGTACACGAACCACTACTGGGTAGTGACACTGCTGTACATAAGATTTTTCTAAATATTACCACAAGCAAATATCTAAATGATTGGTAAGTAAATGTGGAAACGTACATATAATATATATATATATATATATATATATATATATATATATATATATATATATATATATATATGAAGCACATATATCTATTACAAACTCACACACGTAAACAGACAGATACATTATGCACACAAACACACATTCTCATAATGTTTGTGTGCATTTGTTTATAAGGGTGTCTGTTCCTACATATGTAAATATGATACCAATTATAGACACACGCATATAGGTAGATGTATCTACTTATATATAATGTCAAATATAGACACACATGAAATTTATCTATATATATGAATGTGTGTACTCACATATGTAAAGCATAATACCAAACACCCCCCCACCCACACACACACACAAGAGCACACACGTACACAATATCTGTGTGTTTCTGACAATATTATAAATGTATATAATAATACATGTCCATGTATATAATACTTTATATCTACCACACATACACACATACGCACATATATATGCCACTATTCCTGTGTTTGTATCCATCTATATGTTTTCATACTGAGGCATTTTTATGTATATGTAATATATATCAGAAGTAGGCAGACGTACGCACATATATATCAATCGCCACCCCCCCCCACAGAAAGAAACACATTTACGTGTATGGGATGTTGAATTTCATTTAAACATCCACTTGTTTATGCCACTATTCCAGCTATATCTTATTCATAATGTAAAGGTCATGGAATATGGACAGTTGTTGCAAATGTTTATTCCCAATGGATTGCTCTCCTCGTCTAAACCTTTCCTTTCCTACATCAACTCAAATCCATCCTGTCTCTAGCCTAACATTCTAACGTATCCGAAAAACAGCATCCGTTTTTTTAATTGTAAAGGCATCAGGATTGATAGATCGATATCTCAACAAGAAAAGATGAACTAGAACACAATAATCATTTGAATATAGATTCGAGAAAAAAGTACATTGCTTCGCCTCATTCTCATGAAAGGTCATTCATTATATATGGTCGTTTATGGCGAGGAAGAGTCGTCTATAGATCCTTGACCTATGGAATGTTATTAGGAAAAGAAACCTTCGAAAATCCGTTGCTGGCAACACAGGTGGAGGGAGCATATAAAAGGCTCTTCGTTGACATGTCCATCAATTACAACCGAAACGATGATGTCAAAAGTAGGTTGAGTAACAGTGTAATCGCCTGCATATTTGTGTTTATTGTTTATCTATAGATCCTGAATACATCTGAATTAAAGTTACTTATGAATAGATTTATACATAGTTTCATCTGAGACAATGTCAATTGTAGTGCTTAGGCTATGTCGGTAATGTGAGGAAAGTTTTATCGGTAACTCCAACTTTTCCAGATTGCACTTTTCCTCGCTCTCGTGGCATTCGCTTCTGCCGACAAGAGGCCATCGTTTTCCTACGGCGTTCCCCAGGTATGTCTGAGTTTTATATTTCCTCCCCTTCCCCTCCTCTCCCCTCCCTCCCTCACCACCAGCTCCTTCACCACAAACCGCGACTTCTCTATTTCCCTTCCTAACCCTTTCCCTCCCTCTCCTTGTCCCCTCTCCCTCCCCCTCGCCTTCCTTCCCTCTCTCTTCTCTCTCTTTCCCTCCCCCTCTCCCCTTCCCCCCTCTCCCCTCCCCTCTCTCACTCCAAACCTTGACTTCTCTCTCTTTCCCTTCCATACCCCTTTCCCCCTTTCCCTCCCTCCCCTCCCCCTTACCTTCCCTTATCTCTCTCTTTCTCTCTCTCTTCCCTCCCCCTCCCCCCTCCCCTCCCCTCTCCCACCACCAGCTCCATCACCCCAAACCGCGAGTTCTCTCTCTTTCCCTTCCATACCCCTTTCCCTCCCTCCCCTTGCCCCCCTCTCTTACTCCTCACCTTCCTTCCCTCTCTCTTCTCTCTCTTTCCCTCCCCCTTTCCCCTTCCCCCCTCTCCCCTCCCCTCCCTCACTCCAAACCTCGACTTCTCTCTCTTTCCCTTCCATACCCCTTTCAATCCCTCCCCTTGTCCCCCTCTCCTCCCCCTTACCTTCCCTTTTCTCTCTCTTTCCCTCTCCTCCTTCCCTCCCCTCCCCCTCCCCTCCTCTTCCACCACCAGTTCCATCTGCCCCAAACCACCCGAGTTCTCTCTCTTTCCCTTCCATACCCCTTTCCCCCTTCTCCCCCTCGCCTTCCCTTCCCTCTCTCTTCTCTCTCTTTCCCTCACCCTTCCCCTCCCCACCAGATCCATCACCCCAAACCGCGACTGCTCGAGAAAACAAATCAAATTGAGTCCCGAGTGAGGGACCTTTCTCTCCCCCTTTAATCGGGACAATTACAAGGCTCTGGCCAATCTGGGATGCGCTATACCTTACCCGGGTATCTTTTCCTTCCATGGGCGCGTTCGATTGGAAAAGGGGATGGACTAGCTCTGTATTTTTTTTTTTTTTTTTTTTTTTTTTTTTTTTTTTTTTGTGGAAGTTTTAACTTTTCAACTTTTTTTTAATTGTTCTGTTTGATTTTGTGGTATTTATGTTCTTGTTTGTGTTGGTTCTTTTTTTTTCTTGTTGCTATTTCTTATTGTTGTTTTTCATTTTGTTTTTGTTTTGCTTTTCATTTTTTGTCATTTATATTTTTTTCTAAGGATGGTTCTTTTTTTCTCTCTCTCTTTATTTATTATTGTTCAATTTCATGTCTATTGATTAAATGTTTGATTTATAAGGAAGCACTAATAGACTATATATAATATCATCATCGCCCCATTTCTACA
>BOPN01010120.1:0-2500 GCA_017312705.2 Penaeus japonicus
CCCTCTCCTTCACCCCCTCCCTCTCACTTCTGGTCCGTCCTTCCGCTGTCTCATCAGCAGGACAGGCCGCACATTGAACCAGCTGGTCTCTGAACCGCATCTTTTAAGCATACAGAGGCCATGTTCCTTTTTTGTTCACGTTTCGTGTTTTGTTTTGTTTTCTCGGATATTGTTTGTTAATTGTGGTGTCTTTGTTCATGTCATGATCATTTTTTATGATGATTATTATTATATTGTTGTTTTTGTTGTTGGCATTTTTTTTTATTGTTATCTAGATTGTTTCTATGATCATGATCGTTGTTATTATAATGATCATCATTTTTTTTCTGATCTTTATTGTTATTATTATCATTATCATTAGTATTATCATTATCTTTACTGTTATCATTATCATTGTCATTATTATTATCATTACTTTTACTGTTATCATTATCATTATTATTATTACTATTATTGTTACCTTCATTCCTATCGCCCTTATCATTATTACTCTTTATCCATATTATTATTATCATTATTACTATTGTGACTATCATATGTATAATCATTATCACTTATAGCATTATAACTATCATTGCAATTACTATTATTGTTGTTATTTTCAGTATTGTTTCATCATCTTCATCATCATCACCCGTAGCATTGCAATTCACGCTTTTATCATCATTGTTTTTCTTATTGTTATTACAATTACTATTTTTATTCAAAGTGCTAATCAGGACTGTCATTATTAATATCTTATGTTTTCCTTATAATCAGTTTTATTTCATGAGTACTGTTATATTCATTACTATTTTTTATATTTAATTTTCTTTAATCGACTATGGATTCGACTATAATTGAGTAACTGTAGCAATTTTAATTTTAAAAACTTATGCCTATCTAGACAAAATAATGCCTGTATTTGTGTGTATTTTTTATTTATACGTGATCAAATTCCATCGAACTTACGTATAAAAAAACAACGAAAATAATGAAACCATTAGTAAAAAAAAGGGATCAGGGAATACACTCTATCATGCACTCTATCATGCAGGTGAGAAAGAGAAAGGGAAAGGAACAGAAAAATACAGAAAGGAAACGGCAGACAATGGAAGCAATTCTATCATTGCATCCTTCTCTTTTTTACCTTCACTCTCCCTATCGCCCCTTATGCATATAGACCACAAATCTCACTCAGCCTCCGAGATGCCAAATAGCTGTCTTTTTTTTTTTTTTTTTTTTTTTTTTTTTTTTCGCTCGTCGGAATCTGACATGCTGTGACGTAGCCCAAGGGATTTCTGTAAAAATGGAGAGCATTAGTTTGAGAAAGAAATAGAAGAGGAAACAGATTCGACAAAAATGGAGGCATTATTCGAGGTAATTTAATTCAAAGTAATGGCGTAAAGAAAAAAGAAAAAAAAAACAAAAACAAAAACAGCTGATTGAAGTTGCAATTCGAGGAGAGACTGACAGGAAAGTTTACTGCGAGATATTTTTTTTTTTTTTCTGAAAGAAAGGGTAAGGGAAGGGAACGAAGCTAGTGAGCTAGACGAGGAAACAAAAGTAAAGGCGCAGACACAATAGTAATGTTTGCAAACTGCGAAGGAGCAAACGGACTCCCTCTCTGCATCATGCATTGCATTGTCATGAAATCCGAAATATCACAGTGTTCCAGAAATAGGTTTGTGTTGTCGGTATTGCTACGAATACTATTAGTTATATAATTGTGATGACTTCTATGATTACTATAACTGATGCTATGATTAACTTCAGGGTTGAAAGAAAAAACGGGTTCAAAACGCAATCAAAGAAACAATCACTTAATTAAAAGGAAAGGAAAAGGTTTGAAGTGTCATTTAGAGAAATGATACATGTTTTAGACTTGTTGATACAGGATTGTCCGATGGATTAACCCTTTGAGAATTCGATAAAGGAAATGACCAGGTGAGGCTTAGCTTCTTTTGCCTCAATACTCAGTATCACAGATCCACAATCTCCTCAGTTCTTGTTAACATGAAATATACCAAGAACTCATTTGTCATTATTATATGAAATTCCAGAGAGAGAGGGAAAAAAAGGTAAAGAACCATAACTAGGGTTTTCTCTCGTTCTCTTTCCGAGGAGAGGAAGGTTTAATAACAACAATAGGATAATAATGATATAAATTATCACTGCCCTTTATATTTTCTTGTTCCTTTATGAAAAGAAAAAAAGCTCCAGGCACCCTTTTTTTCAGAACATGTCCTCTGTCTCTCACTCTTATTCCTTTCCTGTCTTTGCTTCTGGTTGAATCGCTTCTCTAGTCTTTCCTGTACTTTTGACATATTTCCTACAACATTGCTATCCTGCTTTCCAATATCTTCTCCCAAAGAAAGAGAGCTGCTTTCACTCACACTCACACTCACACTCACACTCACACTCACACTCACACTCACACTCACACTCACACTCACACTCACACTCACACTCACACTCACACTCACACTCACACTCACACTCACACTCACACTCACACTCA
>BOPN01010120.1:5000-7500 GCA_017312705.2 Penaeus japonicus
GAAGACAGGGGATAGAGAGTGAGTGAGTGAGGAAGAGAGGAGAGGGAGTGAGAGAGAGGGGGGGTAGAATATAGAAAATGGAGATAGAGAAATAGAGAGGGGGGGATGAGAAAAGAGACAGAAAAAGAGAGAGGAGACTGACTCAGACAGAGAGTGAGAGAGAAAAAGAGAGAGAGAGAGAGATAGAGAGAGAAAGAGAGACAGAGAGACAGAAAAACAGAGAGAGAGAGAGAGAGAGAGAGAGAGAGAGAGAGAGAGAGAGAAACAGAGAGAGAGAGAGAGAGAGAGAGAGAGAGAGAGAGAGAGAGAGAGAGAGAGAGAGGAGACCAAGTGAAAGTGAGGAGTGGAGAGGAAAGGAGAGAAAGCGGTTGGGAGAAAGAGCGAGAGAGGGAGGGGGAAAGAGAGAGAGTTGTGAGGAGAAAGAGAGAGAGAGAGGGAGGTGGGGGGGGGGGGTGAGCGAGAAAGCGAGATAATAATGATAACGATAACGATGCCCCTTTCTTTCTCTAAATACCCATATCTATTCATCTATTAACTAGCATCTACCCATCTTTCTACCTGTCATAAAAATGATAAGGAAAGACTATCGTATATAGATTTCATTATAAACGAACAAATGTACTTACCAATATAATCATCTGCATTACCACTATAACTATAATGTTCATGTTCTTATAACAGTTGATGGGTAATTTTGAATAAATTTCGAACGCTTTATTTTACTCTCTATGTTTATGTTACGACCTATCGAAATATCATTAATAAGTTTATAACCATATATAATAAAAAAAAAAAATCATTATTTGACCTATAAACCGGATATGTCCAGCGGATTAACGAGTCTAAAAAGGCATAATTTCAGGTAATTTCCGTTTCAAAAAACCTGCAAAAAATGCGGCTACGAGAATCGTTAACGAAAAACGATTCACTGCTGGAGCTAATTAAATTCGTACCGTAGCATGTTAGTTTAAAAAAAAAAGGAATATAAATTAGTTTTGAGTGACTGAGAGCACTAGTGGCATGCTCAATTATCTGTAATGAGTGACTAAGCGAGTTTGCTGTAATGTAATTGTAATTGTTCTTGATCAAAAGACTAAGAGATAAATGAATTACTATTGTTATTACTAAAAATATCACAGACGTGCTTTACAGCTTCATTCCCATGTAATCAATAGGCTACGGTGAGCCCTACTGTGCACTAGCGGAATGAATAATGATTGGTGTATGTCTTTGGCAAATAGTTCCCTATATATTTCGAATACATAAACGAAAGCTTATATGCAGTACGTATTTTTAGAATATTTTTCCAACTACCCACAATCCTTAAACTCGCGTAAATAATAAACAGTTCTATACAGAAAGGGATTGGGTGATCTGCCGGACCAGTATGCGCTGCTCTAGACATTGCATAGTAATTGCATAGAAACCGCTCTGTCGTTTTATCAAGAACATTGTATGAATCGACAAATCGGTATGTCGTTTTATCAAGACCATTTTATGAATCGACTCCCTTCAGCTGTATTGGAATACAGGAAACCTTCAGTTCCATCTTGGTACTGTTTCATTTTACGTAAATCTTATAATTGTATGGACGGTTTCTACAGGTTTCGTGTCCTCATAAATCAATTATTTTAGCTGTAATATTATGCGCGAATGATATTCACACTGCCTATTAATAAATCATGGTATCTGCATCATTATTGTTTTAAAGGATGCATTTTTTTTTTCGCTGTCAGCCAAATGTTCCACGTTTTTTTTTTCTTTTCTTTTCTTTTCTTCTTTTCTTTTCTTTTTATCATTACAGACGGTTATATGTTGTAGGGCAATTGTGAAGAACGAAGGAAAATTAGTGTGGAAGCTAGGGTTACAGGTCAAAGGTCGCGCGGTAGTTTATCAGTGCCTACTTTCAATTGATACTCCCACTCTCTGGCAATGAGCATGGATGGCTGGTGAAAGGTGCCAGATAGTTTCTAATTAATTGCCTGTTGGCGCTTTCTGTTGACTTTTCTCCGCGCTCAGACAGCAGATTAAAGCTTATGACGTCATATGCAAATGACAGTCTGTGATAAGCATGGCGCCTTCTTTTTTTTTTTTTTTTTTTTCTATTACTCGTATTTTCATTTCTGGAATTTATGATGGCCTGTTTGAGACCACTTTTGTTTTGAAAGTAACATGAATAAGTGTTTCTAATATTCATCTATTGAACATATGCATCATCTCTTGCTTCGTCGAATTAATAGTCTAAAAATAAGTTGAAACATACTAAATGTATCAATTCTACTGATATTTCATTATCATCTTTTATCTACCTTTTTTTCGTTGTTGTTGTTCTTTTTGGTTTTAACAAGACTATTGTATTTGTAATTCCTGGGGATTAACAGAGCGTTATCTAGAATATATATTAACTAGCATGAAGCAACAGGCTATTCAGTAAAAAAAGAAAAAAGAAAAAGAAAGAAAGAAAAAAAAAACTACAAAGATTAATCATTTTGACTTGAAC
>BOPN01010120.1:22500-25777 GCA_017312705.2 Penaeus japonicus
GGTGTCGAACGGACGCGGTGTCGAACAGACGCGGTGGTGAATGGACGCGGTGTCGAACGGACGCGGTGTCGAACAGACGCGGTGGTGAATGGACGCGGTGTCGAACGGACGCGGTGTCGAACAGACGCGGTGTCGAATGTACGCGGTGTCGAACGAACGCGGTGGTGAACAGACGCGGTGTCGAACGGACGCGGTGTCGAACAGACGCGGTGGTGAATGGACGCGGTGTCGAACGGACGCGGTGTCGAACGGACGCGGTGTCGAACGGACGCGGTGGTGAATGGACGCGGTGTCGAACAGACGCGGTGGTGAATGGACGCGGTGTCGAACAGACGCGGTGGTGAATGGACGCGGTGTCGAACGGACGCGGTGTCGAACAGACGCGGTGGTGAATGGACGCGGTGTCGAACGGACGCGGTAGAATGGACGCGGTGTCTATATGTGTGTGTGTGTGTGTGTGCGTGTGTGTGTGTGTGTGTGTGTGTGTGTGTGTGTGTGTGTGTATGTAATGTGTGTACATACAAAATTTGATGGAGATAAAAAATATATATATATATTCTCGGTAATTACAATTTTTCTCACTTTTTTACAAATGAATGACTCAGACATTTTTTCGATGTAAATGATTACTTACTCGATCCAATATGGTTTTGCAACTCGAGGATTCTTCCACTGGAATGAAAATTTGTCTGCAACGTAAAGAACAACGAGGTTATGCTCACCTGGCAAGTGCATATTGCATTCATCATACGCAATTAGCGTATTTTGAAAATATTATGATAAATAAAACTTCATCAATGATATTTCTTAGTGTACGATGTTGTTGAAAATGCAATATTCCAACAATTAGGTGTGTGTTTGTACGTGTGTGTGTGTGAGTGTATGTGTGTGTGTTTGTGTTTGTGTGTGTGTGTGTATGAGTGTGTGTGTGTGTGTGTTTGTGTGTGTGTGTGTGTGTGTTTGTGTGTGTGTGTGCGTGTGTGTGTGTTTGTGTGTGTGTGTGTGTGTGTTTGTGTGATAATTGATGTGATAGAATATAAGTAAAAACAAATATATAAAAAAATTAACTTATTTGGCAATTCAATACCCTGAAAGAAAAAAAACAAAAAACAAACTTATTTCCGAAGTTATTCTATATTGTATAATACATATTCAAGGCAATATTTTTTATTGGTATTTCGTAATGTCACTCTGTGTGTTTGAAATCAATGTAAATGTAAGAAACTGGAGCATTGTTTTATTTGTACAAACGCAAAAAAATATTATTAGCGAAACTGGGATTTGAAATTAAGTTAAAAAAAAACTTTTCCCCCTCAGAGCTATGATAAAAGTTTTCCTTAATAATTATTTTAGATCTAGTTATTTCTGAAAATTTCCCCCTCAATTCAGAAAGTGTATTTTCGACACCTTAGTAGTGGTGATGTAGCGCAGTGTCCGGAGTGTCTTAATTAATGACGAAGATTGAAGCTGGACGCGGTGTCGAACGAACGCGGTGTCGAACAGACGCGGTGTCGAACGGACGCGGTGTCGAACAGACGCGGTGTCGAACGGACGCGGTGTCGAACGAACGCGGTGTCGAACAGACGCGGTGTCGAACGGACGCGGTGTCGAACAGACGCGGTGGTGAACGGACGCAGTGTCGAACGAACGCGGTGTCGAACAGACGCGGTGTCGAACGGACGCGGTGTCGAACGGACGCGGTGTCAAACAGACGCGGTGGTGAACGGACGCGGTCTCGAACGAACGCGGTGTCGAACGAACGCGGTGTCGAACGGACGCGGTGTCAAACAGACGCGGTGGTGAACGGACGCGGTGGTGAACGGACGCGGTGTCGAACGGACGCGGTGTCGAACGGACGCGGTGTCGAACGGACGCGGTGTCGAACGGACGCGGTGTCGAACGGACGCGGTGTCGAACGGACGCGGTGTCGAACGGACGCGGTGTCGAACGGACGCGGTGTCGAACTTGTCCTCTTTGTTCGCGGAGATAAAATGGACAGCTGATAAACGACCAAGAGGGTCTAAGAGAAGGGCAAACTATAAAATTAATTTCCGTGATTTTCCTTACATTTTGTACATCTTATTTCATTTTAATTATTTCATCTTGATGCTAACACATTCTATCTCACTTGATTATCAAAATGATTAGTTACAAATAAGAAAAGTCTTTTTGTCAACAATGCAAATGAAGAAATGAACATATATATATAAGGTAACTGTAACAGATATATAATACACACACACACACAAAAAAAAAAAATGGACGTCGGTGTGTGTGTGCTGTATATAAAGGGAGTTTGTTGTACAGTTAAAATTGGCAAATAATATGAGAAGCTTTGAAGAGAGAAATGTGTGAGTTTCAGAAAGGGAGGCAGTAAGTACGGGATTATGAGAGGGATAGGAAACCCAGACATGGGATAGTGTTGCTAGTCCTGTTGGGGGGGGGGGGGAGGGGGGGAAGATCTGTTTTTCAGGACGTAGGTGTTCAAAAGGTGTGTGTGTGTGTTTGGGTGTATGTTTGAGTGTGTGTTTGTGTGTGTGTGTGTGTCTGTGTGTGTGTGTGTGTGTGTGTTTGTGTGTGTGTCTGTGCGTGTGTGCGTGTGCGTCTGTGTGTGTGTGTGTCTGTGTGTGTGTGTGTTTGTGTGTGTGTGTCTGTGTGTTTTGAGTGTGTGTCTGTCTGTCTGTCTGTTTCTGTGTGTGTATGTTAAGGTGCTGGAATGCATGTATTTATAATAAACGTAAATCCATTTCTCTTGAAGGACTCTTCTGAAAACAATTTAAAGCAACAAGAAGTGATCTAAAGAACGGAAATTTGATCCAACAGAGTGTAATCACTCATGGAAGAAAATTCCCCTGAAGATAATGGCATGGAATTCGCAGCATAACGATCCAGGACACTAAGTAGGCTGTTCTCCCCTCTTTCTCTTTCTCTCGTCTTGTGTCCATCCCTTTTGGATTTTATTCTCCTCTCTCTCTCTTCTTCTCTCTCCTACTCCCCTTCGCTCTCTCTTCTCTCATTTCTCATCCATCCCTCTCCTCCCTCTCTCTATCTCACTCTCACTTTCTCTTGCTCTCTCTCGCTCTTTCGCTCTCTCTTTGGCCACTATTTTTCTGTCTCTTTCTCTTTCTCTGTCTTTATGTGAGTCCAGATTATATGTCTCACTTTCTCTCATTCTATTTCCTACTCTCGCTCTTTTCCTCTCTCTTCACCTCTCTCTCTCTCTCTCTCACGCTCTCTCTCTCTCTCTCTCTCTCTCTCTCTCTCTCTCTCTCTCTCC
>BOPN01010121.1:0-7500 GCA_017312705.2 Penaeus japonicus
ATATATCATATATATATATTTATATATATGTATATATATATATATATATATATATATATATATATATATATGTATATATATAGTATGTATATCGTAGCATATATGTTCATGTTTGTATATAAATGTTTACATGTGTATGTGTATGTGTGTTCCATAAATTTGATTTGTCTTAGAATGTTACTGTGCCTTTAAATATTTTCATAGAAAGCACATTCGCTTCATAGTGACACGACAGCTTGCCAACATGTGAAGATAATGCATGATAATCACTACTTGAAACAAACTTTAAAACTTGTCACAGATAGAAAAAATATACATATATTATCAGCCTTTTTAAATACCTTCTGAAAAAAATATAGCCAGCAAGATAATGTTACGATTAAACAGGAGACCGGCTGCGCTATCTAGTCGGTTGCGGCCGTAAGTTCAAAGTAGTTTGGGTATATATAGGCAGCGCTGACGCCTCACTGGTCACCACCATCATGAAGGTCCTCGTGGTATTAGGTCTTCTGGCTGCGGCCGCCTTTCAGGTAGCTACTGCAGGTATGTATAAAGAGATATTTAATACTCGGTTCGCTGTTTTTCTTCAATTAACCTTCGATAACCAAGTGTATGCTCTCTAACGATGAGTGTCATGTTTCTCAAAATTATAATAAAAATCATTCGAAAAGATATCCATGGAATGGATAACCTTTCGTAATATTTACATATTTAACTATACTGAGCTTATCCTCGGATTATTTCATATCAATTTTGGCAACGATTATTGTTTTAAGTCAGAATATACTGATATCATTTGCAAATAAAAATTGACCATCTAATCATGAATACTCTCCTTCCAGATGATGTTCAGAAGCAGAAGGATATCCTGTATCTTGTGCACAAGATTTATGGAGACATCCAGGATGCTGACCTGAAGGCCACTGCCAATTCCTTCGACCCCGTGGCAGACCTTGGCATCTACAGTGATGGTGGCGCAGCCGCCCAGAGACTGGTCAAGGATCTTAACGACGGAAAGCTCCTACAGCAGAAGCACTGGTTCTCCCTTTTCAATACCAGGCATCGCCATGAAGCACTGCTGCTTTTTGATGTCCTCATTCACTGCAACGACTGGGCAGGCTTCGTCGGAAATGCGGCCTACTTCCGCCAAAAGATGAACGAGGGAGAATTTGTTTACGCCGTGTACGTTGCCGTCATCCACTCGCCTCTGGCCGAACACGTGGTGCTCCCTCCCCTCTACGAGATCACACCCCACCTGTTCACCAACAGCGAAGTCATTGAGGAAGCTTATCGTGCCAAGCAGACACAGACACCCGGCAAATTCAAGTCCACCTTCACGGGAACCAAGAAAAACCCTGAACAAAGAGTGGCCTACTTCGGTGAGGACATCGGATTGAATACCCACCACGTTACCTGGCATATGGAATTCCCCTTCTGGTGGGACGACAAATACGGTCATCACCTGGATCGCAAAGGAGAGAACTTCTTCTGGGTTCATCATCAACTTACCGTCCGCTTCGATGCCGAACGTCTCTCCAACTACTTGGATCCAGTTGGTGAACTCCAGTGGCACAAGGAGATCGTCGAAGGCTTTGCTCCCCACACCACCTACAAGTATGGAGGCCAGTTCCCTACTCGTCCTGACAACGTCAATTTCGAAGACGTGGACGGTGTAGCTCGAATCCGTGACATGACCATCATCGAGAGCCGAATTCGCGACGCCATTGCCCATGGCTACATCGTTGACAGCCACGGCAAACATATTGACATCAATAATGAGCGAGGCATTGACATTCTGGGAGACATCATCGAGTCATCACTGTACAGTCCCAACGTGCAGTACTACGGAGCCTTACATAACACTGCCCATATCGTGCTGGGCCGTCAAGCTGATCCCCATGGAAAGTACGACTTACCCCCTGGTGTGCTGGAACACTTCGAAACTGCCACCCGGGACCCCAGCTTCTTCCGGCTTCACAAGTATATGGATAACATCTTCAAGGAACACAAGGACACCCTTACCCCCTACACCAAGGCCGATTTGGAATTCGCCGGCGTCTCCATCGACAACGTGGCCGTTGAGGGTGAACTGGAAACCTACTTCGAAGACTTCGAATACAGCCTCATCAATGCAGTTGACGATGCTGAAGGAATTCAGGATGTAGCGATCAGCACTTACGTGCCCCGTCTCAACCACAAAGAATTTACCATCAAGCTTGATGTAAAATCGGATGCCGCTCGCTTGGCTACAGTCCGTATCTTTGCCTGGCCTCACAAGGACAACAATGGAATCGAATATACATTTGATGAAGGTCGCTGGAATGCTATCGAGCTCGATAAGTTCTGGGTCTCCCGTGAGTACTGCTTTCTTACTTTTGTAAAGTTGGAATACCTTCTCTTTGCACATTTTTATCTTACCCCCTGAGCTGCTATATATTACTATCAATAATGACTTTAATAATAATAATCATGATTGTAATAATCACCATCAGTACAATTGTAGTCATTCGTATAATAGTAAGATAATGGAAATGTTTGTTAAGCCAATTTTATTCAATACTACTATACTTCCTTTTGCAGTGTCTTCTGGATCCAATGCCATTGAGCGCAAGTCCACTGAGTCTGGAGTAACTGTGCCGGATGTGCCAAGCATTCAAACTCTATTCGACAAGGCCGCGGCAGGCGGCGCTGGCCTCACCGAATACGAGAGTGCAACAGGCCTACCCAACAGGTTCCTTCTCCCCAAGGGCAACGAGCAAGGTCTGGAGTTCGACCTTGTGGTGGCCGTGACTGATGGCGACGCCGACGCAGCTGTAGCCGATCTTCATCAGAATACTGATTACAATCACTACGGCGCCCATGGCGTGTACCCCGACAAGAAACCTCACGGCTATCCTCTGGACCGCAAAGTTCCAGATGAACGTGTGTTCGAAGAACTTTCCAACTTCAAGCGCATCCAAGTTAAGGTCTTCAACCATGGTGTACACATCGAGCACAGTTAATACCTGTTTACATCTCTTCACTTGACTTTGCTGATGAGTCAATTACTTCCTTGAATTACTCCCGATAATAAAGAACATATGCATATTCTGGTGTCTGAGTAAAACCCTCACTGTAACAATAAGATTCTTCATTAATTACTTCGTCTATCCAACATGTATTAGAATTGTGCACGTGTATCAGTGTTTACACATATTGAAAATGTTTTTACATACATATTTACACAAAAGGGGAAAACATAACATACACACAAGGACATGTATCTACTAACACAAGCCCACACGCGCACACATAAATGGATGAATATATATATATATATATATTGTTATCGCCGTACTGTTAACACACACAGTACGGTGATAAATTTAGTGAGTGGCTTACGCCCCTGTAGCAACTAGCGATGGAAAGGGTGTAGCAGGTCAGCTGGTGTCACTGAGTGACCCCACATAAACAACCGCACCACATGGCCCCACGCATTTATCACCGAAGATGTGTTTACGTATCACGAACAGTACTACCTTGTGTTCCTGTGCTGACGAAGCCACGATAGGCTGTGTAGGACCACATACATAGAGCGAAGGAAAAGCATAAAGAGTCGAGGATAGGCAGTACGAGACACAGTACCACAGAGACCACATCTCCGAGGATTAGCGCACGCAAAGAGTGAACTGAGGTGTTTCTGTGCCCGCAACGTGTATGTATTGACACCATTATATCTTCATTGTTATTACTTATGTGAATAGTTAATGTAACTGATTATAAATGACCCTAAGTATTAAGCTATGATAAATATGATTACTTGGATAACATCATAATGATGTTATGATACTATACTCCTACGATGTTAAGATCTATCTATTACTGACCATATGTCATGTACAACATTGTAATCAATATTGTTATCTTGTATGTTACGAATTTATATGTTAATGACTACGTTGTATTGACAGGTTTTGACCACTATCAATAAAACGAAGTGTGTGCAAACACTGCGGTCTCAGTCATTCCTTAATATCGCCAAACGGCGATAACAGTCAAAACACGAAGGCCTAGTTAAAGCATCTTTCACGTAGCTGTGGAACGCACGCGAGTGAGTGCCGCCGCGGGAGCACCGTCGTGGTGAGGGAACTCCAAGCCACCCCGAGTAGACTGTCGAGAAGATTCGAATGAACGATAAAAGGTGAACGAAAACGAGTGAAATGAAGTGAAGTATTCCATGTAAGGCCTACACAAGGGCCACACTGAAACAAAAATCTACGGGAATCGTGTGCGAAGTTTGGCGACTCCATGAGCGATAAAAATTTAATTCTCGTTGAATGAGCGTAAAATAAAGGAACGCACGCGGGTGTTCAGCTTAGCGCTCGGCGAAGGGAATGCTGCGACGAGTAAGAAGGTTGTGGCGCGCTCCCGGAAAGTCTGCGGGGATACACATAATATTTCAAACCATATATATATTTGTGAGCCTGTGCTTGTGATAGTGTCTCGTCTGCATATTTAATTTCATATTATAAATATTTGTGAGTGTGCTAGCGGTGGTGTCTCTCACCCACTCAAAAGGTCTTCGACGCTACACGCCACATTTTAAACTTGAAAATAATTTGTGAGCGGGGATACACATGACATTTCAAACCATATATATATTTGTGAGCCTTGCTTGTGATAGTGTCTCGTCTGCATATTTAATTTCATATTATAAATATTTGTGGGTGTGCTAGTGGTGGTGTCTCACCCACTCAAAGAGATCTTCGAAACTACATGTCATTTAAATTTGAAAATAATTTGTGAGCGGGAATACACATAACATTTCAAACGATATA
Organism: Penaeus japonicus; assembly: GCA_017312705.2. Taxonomy (NCBI): domain Eukaryota; kingdom Metazoa; phylum Arthropoda; class Malacostraca; order Decapoda; family Penaeidae; genus Penaeus; species Penaeus japonicus. The sequence continues at coordinate 4,818 of BOPN01010121.1, forward strand.
TATATTTGTGAGCCTTGCTTGTGATAGTGTCTCGTCTGCATATTTAATTTCATATCATAAATATTTGTGGGTGTGCTAGTGGTGGTGTCTCACCCACTCAAAGGGTCTTCGAAGCTACACATGTCACATTTAAATTTGAAAATAATTTGTGAGCGGGAATACACATAACATTTCAAACGATATATATATTTGTGAGCCTTGCTTGTGATAGTGTCTCGTCTGCATATTTAATTTCATATCATAAATATTTGTGAGTGTGCCAGTGGTGGTGTCTCGCCCACTCAAAGGGTCTTCGAAGCTACACATGTCACATTTAAATTTGAAAATAATTTGTGAGCGGGGATACAAATAATATTTCAAACCATATGTATATATTTGTGAGCCTGTGCTGTGCTAAATTGATAGTGTCTCGTCTGCATATTTAATTTCATATTATAAATATTTGTGAGTGTGCCAGTGGTGGTGTCTCACCCACTCAAAGAGTCTTCGAAGCTACACATGTCACATTTTAAATTTGAAAATAATTTGTGAAATCAGTGTCAGTGTTAAGTGATAGTATAGTATCCTGACTACTTATATAATAAGAAGAGTGTTAACATGTGTGACCAACAAGAAGCCTTGGATCTTTCAAACAGAGGTTTCAACGTGGGAGCACCTTGTAATAGCAGCAGGTCTGCTGAGACCGTGCCCAACTCTGGAAACAGAGGTTTCAACGTGGGAGCACCTTGTAATAGCAGCAGGTCTGCTGAGACCGTGCACAACTCTGGAAACAGAGGTTTCAACGTGGGAGCACCTTGTAATAGCAGCAGGTCTGCTGAGACCGTGCACAACTCTGGAAACAGAGGTTTCCCAGCATTGGGAAACTTGTAATAACAGCAGGTCTGCTGAGACCGTGCACAACTCTGGAAACAGAGGTTTCAACGTGGGAGCACCTTGTAATAGCAGCAGGTCTGCTGAGACCGTGCACAACTCTGGAAACAGAGGTTTCAACGTGGGAACACCTTGTAATAACAGCAGGTCTATTGAGACCGTGCACAACTCGACAGAGGTTTTCAGCGTGAAGACACACTTGTAATAGCAGCAGGTCTGTTGAGACCGTGCACAACTCTGGAAACAGAGGTTTCAACGTGGGAACACCTTGTAATAACAGCAGGTCTATTGAGACCGTGCACAACTCTGGAAACAGAGGTTTCAACGTGGGAGCACCTTGTAATAGCAGCAGGTCTGTTGAGACCGTGCACAACTCTGGAAACAGAGGTTTCAACGTGGGAACACCTTGTAATAGCAGCAGGTCTGTTTAAAGGACCCAGTACAACTCTGGAAACAGAGGTTTCAACGTGGGAGCACCTTGTAATAGCAGCAGGTCTGTTGAGACCGTGCACAACTCTGGAAACAGAGGTTTCAACGTGGGAACACCTTGTAATAGCAGCAGGTCTGTTGAGACCGTGCACAACTCTGGAAACAGAGGTTTCAACGTGGGAACACCTTGTAATAGCAGCAGGTCTGCTGAGACCGTGCACAACTCTGGAAACAGAGGTTTCAACGTGGGAGCACCTTGTAATAGTGGCCGGCCTGTTGACACCGTGCCACCACCATATTATATTGGTGATCATTCTGTAAATACTACGTCCAACAGTGTTGAAGAAAGGTTCAGAAAAAGAGCAATTACTCCATGGGACAAGTTGGTTGGTGAGAATCTACCGATATCCTTGAACAAAACGAACAACGAAGTCCAACCAGTGGATCGCCGTTCTTGGAGTGATGAAGGACTGCCGGGAACGAGCCGACAACAGAGTAACCTTGCCATTAGAAATGAGCAACAATCACAATGTCAGAGAACCGAGTTGAATGAATTAAAACAACAAGTAGCAACTATCATGGAAGAACTAAGAAAATTAGGAGCAGATAAACGACAGGGTGGCCTCCGGCGCCCCAAGACCCTAACCGAATCAGATGATCAATCATCTGCCTCTGACTCGGAGAAGAGAAATGGAAAGTTAAAGAGAATGCGTGTCAGTGACCCTGCTGATAACGTTCATGTGAATGACAGAAATCACAGTGATCAAGATAGAGAAGAACGCCTGACTAGACGCATCATGGATTCAGTCTGCATGACCCAATCAAAACTACCTAAATTTCACGGGAGAAACGTTGAAGAATATTGGTCATTTTTAAGTCTCTTTAATCAGGTTTATGGTAATAAGAATGTCTCTGATGAGCATAAGTTGAACGCACTGTACACTGCATGTGGTGATGAAATGCAACTTAAGCTTGCCCATTGTAACAGGATGCCAGCACGTGAAGGACTAAAAGGTGCTCTCTCGATCCTAGAAGAACAATTTGGTGATGAACAAGAATATATAGCAAGGGCTGTACACAACCTTGCAAGGGGACCAACGATCAGGGACCAAGATTATAGTATAAATGCACTTCATTGCAGTTGTTATCTTTCATGAGATTTGCAGAATCCTTTGAGAGAACCCAAGATTTCCAGAACCAGACTTTAGTGTTTGATATCATCAAGAGGCTTGATAAAGACTTATGTCAAAAATTTGTCCTTGATACACGGGGCCGGGACGAGATGACAATAATGGATATCCACAGTTTCCTGAAGAGAGAATTAAGAGTGGCAAGACGATTCGAAAAATGGGATGTTATGAAAGAAGCTCTGAAAACCAAGCCA
>BOPN01010121.1:17500-22500 GCA_017312705.2 Penaeus japonicus
CAAAGAGTGGCCTACTTCGGTGAGGACATCGGATTGAATACCCACCACGTTACCTGGCATATGGAATTCCCCTTCTGGTGGGACGACAAATACGGTCATCACCTGGATCGCAAAGGAGAGAACTTCTTCTGGGTTCATCATCAACTTACCGTCCGCTTCGATGCCGAACGTCTCTCCAACTACTTGGATCCAGTTGGTGAACTCCAGTGGCACAAGGAGATCGTCGAAGGCTTTGCTCCCCACACCACCTACAAGTATGGAGGCCAGTTCCCTACTCGTCCTGACAACGTCAATTTCGAAGACGTGGACGGTGTAGCTCGAATCCGTGACATGACCATCATCGAGAGCCGAATTCGCGACGCCATTGCCCATGGCTACATCGTTGACAGCCACGGCAAACATATTGACATCAATAATGAGCGAGGCATTGACATTCTGGGAGACATCATCGAGTCATCACTGTACAGTCCCAACGTGCAGTACTACGGAGCCTTACATAACACTGCCCATATCGTGCTGGGCCGTCAAGCTGATCCCCATGGAAAGTACGACTTACCCCCTGGTGTGCTGGAACACTTCGAAACTGCCACCCGGGACCCCAGCTTCTTCCGGCTTCACAAGTATATGGATAACATCTTCAAGGAACACAAGGACACCCTTACCCCCTACACCAAGGCCGATTTGGAATTCGCCGGCGTCTCCATCGACAACGTGGCCGTTGAGGGTGAACTGGAAACCTACTTCGAAGACTTCGAATACAGCCTCATCAATGCAGTCGACGATGCTGAAGGAATTCAGGATGTAGCGATCAGCACTTACGTGCCCCGTCTCAACCACAAAGAATTTACCATCAAGCTTGATGTAAAATCGGATGCCGCTCGCTTGGCTACAGTCCGTATCTTTGCCTGGCCTCACAAGGACAACAATGGAATCGAATATACATTTGATGAAGGTCGCTGGAATGCTATCGAGCTCGATAAGTTCTGGGTCTCCCGTGAGTACTGCTTTCTTACTTTTGTAAAGTTGGAATACCTTCTCTTTGCACATTTTTATCTTACCCCCTGAGCTGCTATATATTACAATCAATAATGACTTTAATAATAATAATCATGATTGTAATAATCACCATCAGTACAATTGTAGTCATTCGTATAATAGTAAGCTAATGGAAATGTTTGTTAAGGCAATTTTATTCAATACTACTATACTTCCTTTTGCAGTGTCTTCTGGATCCAATGCCATTGAGCGCAAGTCCACTGAGTCTGGAGTAACTGTGCCGGATGTGCCAAGCATTCAAACTCTATTCGACAAGGCCGCGGCAGGCGGCGCTGGCCTCACCGAATACGAGAGTGCAACAGGCCTACCCAACAGGTTCCTTCTCCCCAAGGGCAACGAGCAAGGTCTGGAGTTCGACCTTGTGGTGGCCGTGACTGATGGCGACGCCGACGCAGCTGTAGCCGATCTTCATCAGAATACTGATTACAATCACTACGGCGCCCATGGCGTGTACCCCGACAAGAAACCTCACGGCTATCCTCTGGACCGCAAAGTTCCAGATGAACGTGTGTTCGAAGAACTTTCCAACTTCAAGCGCATCCAAGTTAAGGTCTTCAACCATGGTGTACACATCGAGCACAGTTAATACCTGTTTACATCTATTCACTTGATTTTGCTGATGAGTCAATTACTTCCTTGAATTACTCCCTATAATAAAGAACATATGCATAATCTGGTGTCTGAGTAAAACCCTTACTGTAACAAAAAGGTTCTTTATTAATTACTTCGTCTATCCAACATGTATTAGAATTGTGCACGTGTATCAGTGTTTACACATATTAAAAATGTTTTTACATACATATTTACACAAAAGGGGAAAACATAACATACACACAAGGACATGTATCTACTAACACAAGCCCACACGCGCACACGTAAATGGATGAAAAAAAAAAATATATATATATAAATGTATTTTTATTTGGACACACAAACACACATATATGTATATGTATATGTGTATATATATATATATATATATATATATATATATATATATATATATGTATTTATATATGTATACATATATATATCAAATATGCATGTATGAATGTATATATAAACATATACAAATATGCATAGATACACACATACATATATATATATATATATATATATATATATATATATATATACATATATACATATATATATGTATATATATATATGTTTTTATATACATATATATATATATATATATATATATATATATATATGTATGTATGTATGTATAAGATAAGATTCAGCAAGCTGATCTTATCAGATGGGGGAGCCGATTTAGTCGCCGACCACCCGACCATGACCAGTACTACCTGTTCATGGTCGGGTGGTCGGCGACTAAATCGGCTCCCCCATCTGATAAGATCAGCTTGCTGAATCTTATCTTATGGGAGGGTGTGTGGACACCCAGCAGGACTAAAAACAAAACCTGTCAAAGGGCGGAGGAGCTCAAAGAGAGCAAACGGCCATCCACACCTTGCATTAGGCAGCAGTGATGCAAGTTCCCTGTACTGCGACCTAGTGTTGGGCAGCAGCTGCACTAGTATCTGTAGTAAGCGGAAGAGATAGTGGCCAACGGCTGCTACAGAAAAGCAGGGGGCAGTTTCAGCAAACCTGTTTCTGGCCCCTGTACTGCGCTAATGGAGAGGAGATTGGCACCACCATTCGGAAATTGCCGGAGAATCACCCATGACAATGACAACCAAACCCATTTCCATACTGGATCGGTCGGGGCCCAGGATAAAAACGGCCGCGCCGTCACTTGATGCTCACAGGGGTGGCGGTGTTAAGTGGACTACTGATGGGCAAACTGAGAAAGAACAACAGCTGGCGAAAAGAACATGGCCATCGGCACTTGGAACGTAAGATCACTAAAGAATGAGGGAAAACTAGAAGTGTTGGTAAATGAGATCTCTACCATCTCTTGGGATGTTTTGGGAGTTTCAGAACTTAGATGGACTGGCAGTGGAGAAACGAGCACAGAAGATGGACACAAGTTGTGGTACAGCGGTGCCGAGAAAAAACATGTAAGAGGCGTAGGAGTGCTGGTTGAAAAAGAAACAGCAAAGTCAGTGATCGAATGTACACCTGTATCTGACAGAATAATTGCAATTAGACTAAAAGGAAAGCCCCGCAACATGACAATCATTCAGATATATGCACCAACATCAGACAGCGAGGACGAAGAGATTGAACGGTTCTACCAAGATCTAGAACAAACCATCAAAGAGAAAGCAAAGAAAGATATTCTTATAATACAAGGGGATTGGAATGCTAAGATCGGATATAAGGAAAGCACTGGATGGGAAGGAACTATTGGAGATTTTGGAGTAGGAACAAGAAATGAAAGAGGTATTATGCTACTAGAATTTGCCAAAAGACATCACTTAGTTGTGGCTAATACTCTCCATAATCATAAACTATCGAGAAGAACAACGTGGCATTCACCAGATGGAGTCACACATAATCAAATAGATTATATTCTTGTGGACAGAAGATTCCAAACTGGAATAAACAGACCCAAAACGAGAACTTTAAAAAAACCGGATATTGGTAGTGATCACGACCCAGTTATGATGACATTCAGAATGCGACTCTCTAAAGAGAAGAAGGTTTCCCAGAGACGCACAAAGTTTGACTTGGAAAAGCTGAAAGACAGGGAAGTAGCAGAGAAGTATAGAAGTGAACTGGCGGGGAGATTTGCGCCACTCTTGTTGCTCACAAATGAAGAACCACAGCAGCTCTGTGACCAGTTCACTGACATAACTTTCAACACAGCAAATGAGATTTTAGGAAAAGCCAAACCAATTAAAAGACCATGGATAACACCAGAAATCCTACAAAAGTGTGACGAAAGAAGAAAACTAAAGAAAGATAGATTTACCAACAATGAAAGTCTGGGCCAGTATAGAAAGGCAAACAAGGAGGTAAAAAGAGCTATCATCAAAGCAAAAGATAATTGGGTTATGAAGAAACAAGCTGAGGATATTGGGCAAAGCTTAGCAGTAAACAATTCTAAAAGCCTACAGTGTAATCAAGAGCTTAACAAAGGAGAAGACAGGAAGAACAAATGTAATAGAAGATAAAACCGGTCAGCTGTTAACAAATAACACCGAAGTGACAGCTAGATGGAAAGAATACTGCCGCGAGTTGTACCAACATCAAGCAGACGTTGATAGAACAGTATTAGCAGAGGCTACATCAGAGGGAGAACCAGAACCAGTCATCTTAGAATCGGAAGTAAGGGCAGCGATTATAAAGTTGAAGATGAATAAAGCACCTGGATATGACAACCTTCCAGCAGAATTAATTAAGTGCGGTGGAGATCCCATCATCAAAACCTTACATCTTCTGTGCAACCGGATACTGGAAAAGAAAACTAGTAAATGGCCTACACAATGGACCCAGTCCATTCTCATTCCTATCCCAAAAAAGAAAATGAGTAAAAAATGTAGTGAACATCGCACAATCAGTCTTATAAGTCATCCTAGCAAAGTCTTACTCATCATCATCCTAAATAGAATAAAACCGGGAATTGAAGAAATTCTAGATGATTCACAAGCTGGCTTTAGAAAAGATCGAAGCACAGTGGAACAAATTCTTAATTTAAGGCTCCTTGGTGAAAGTCAGAGAAATCATTAGAAGAATGTTTTCCACAACTTTATTGACTTTAAAAAAGCATTCGATGGGGAATGGCACGAAGCGCTATGGCATACAATGGCCAAGTATAACATCAACCAGGGTATGACTAGGCTTATCCAAGAATTATATGAGAATGCGAAAACAACAGTTATGGTAGGTAACAACTACAGCGAATGGTTCGAAAGTACAGTGGGCGTTAGACAAGGATGCATTCTGTCTCCGACACTTTTCAATTTGTTTTTGGAAAGAATAATGCAAGATGCCCTTGATTTTTTTTTTTCAGGAGGCATAAAGTGTACAGG
>BOPN01010122.1:5000-10000 GCA_017312705.2 Penaeus japonicus
TTGAATTTGCATTCCTCTTTATCTGTGGAAGATGTATAGCACTTATTACACATGCCTCCTTTCTCACCTGCATATATCCAAAGGCACACCAATCAATGATTTCTTATAAAACTTATCATTCCAGGTTCGTTGTTCCTGGTCCCGGTCCTGACGAAGTCGCTGGCAACCACGGACGTATTACTAATATTACTAGGATCTGCTTCCCTTATCGGAGAATACATTTGTTACGGCCTTGTCAGCGGCGTGTCTCAGACGTTCCTCCTGTGGCTGGGACCTGTTGCAGGACTCATCTCCAACGCCAGCGTCATCGCCTTCAGATCCATGTCCACTAAGCTCGTCTGCAAAGAAGAAAAGGGTGATAAAACTTGCCTGTGCACCGTTGTCATGAATCATTTCTTTTTCCAAAAAGGTCTAGGTCTCATAAAAGCTGATGTTTCACCAGGTCGCATCAGCGCTGTCATGGCCGCCATGAACGGCCTCATGCCCATGGTCGCCTACGCCGCCTATTCACCTATATACTACGTGACGGTCGAGACCTTCCCCGCTGCGCAGTTCTTCTTCGGCGCCGCGCTCAACCTCTGCATCATAGTCATGTTCACGTGAGTCCTTCCACATCGCAAACTTTATCCGCCACATTTCTCACATAAACACGTACACTGAGGTGATTTAACCCACATAGTAGAACACACATATACAAACATACAAACACACACACACACACACACACACACATATATATATATATACATATATACATATGTATATATATAAATGAATAGATATATATACATATATATATATGAATATATATATATATATATATATACATACATATACATATATATACATACATACATATATATATATATATATATGAATATATATACATACATATATATATATATATAAATATATATACATACACACACACACATATATATATATATATATACATATATATATACATATATATACACAAATTTTTACCTCCCTGACCGGGATTCGAACCCGCTCCGTAAGATTGACAGATACGGAGGTGAGACCGCTCGGCTACACGATCCGCTAAAAGAGTTGTCCAACCAGACACCTTAAGAGACGTCATGGAACTTACCTATGTGCTCTTAGCAGAGCAGTGATAGCGAATTTTTACGAACAACTCCCATGGGCACTCGGCAGCAACGGAATCACAAATTCAAGTCCCAAATCAAGTTACCGAGGTTATATATATGAGAAGATGGTAGAATGCAGTAACGCATTTTTAGTGTGTGTGTGTGTTTGTTTGCGTTTGTGTGTATGTATGTGTGTGTGTGTGTGTATGTATATATGTATGTATATATAAATATATATATGTATGTATGTATATATTATATATATATATATATATACATATATATATATATATATATATATATATATATATATATACATATGTGAGAAAGATGGTAGAATGCAGTAACGCATTTAAAATAGATATACAAATTTTATCGGGTCGAGTAGCCGAACGGTCACACCACTGTACCAGTCAATATTACGGCGCGGGTTCGAGTCCCGGTCAGGGAGGTAAAATTTGTATATATATATATATATATATATATGTATATATATATATGTATATATATATATATATGTATATATATATATGTATGTGTGTGTATGTATAGATTTATATAACTATCTATTTGTCTACCTGAATATCTCCACTTTTTCAGAATACTTCATCATTCGTGTTCATGTCCATGCCTCAACTCCTACAAGTCCAAAGATCTAGAATCAGGTTCGAAAGTGAATAAGAAATTCTTTGAAGAGCTGAAGAAAAAATACGCTTTCACTCTGCAACTAGCAACAAGAACCATGAGTCATTCTTCCAGAAGGTCCTCGGCGGAGAACAGCCTCGAAGAGACCAGGACAGAGGCCAATGGCGTCCGACCGCTGGCGAATCGCCCCGAACAAATGCATGCAACGACGCCCATTAGTTTCCCCGGAAGCGAGGAAGACACGGATAAGAAGAGGGACCCTCCCTCGGCGCATCGCGACGGCGCTCATGCGTCCAATTCCGCGGAGGAGAGAGAAAGTGAGAGCTTTGGGAACAAACCGGAAGTGCAATTGCCAAGGTGATTTTATCATGCATTTTCTGACAAGATTCACATTTTCAAGGCTAGCAAGTACCATCCAGTTGTTGGTGCGATGATACGGGTCAAGATTTAAGTTATCGATTACTTGAACTGCATGGGATAAGTTGGAAGTACTGTGTGTTGTAAGACAGTGAGTCTGAATGTAAGTACTGTAGTAAAAAAAAAAAAATGCTGTACAAACTAGATTTTACAGTTAGGTATTTGATTTTTTATGAAATACTAATATTTTCACTCATATTGTAACTCGATAAATATATGGCATATTTTAGGTATCATATCAAAATATAATCTTGTATTTAACATATACTGTCTATTCATTACTTTGTGCAATTAACCCGAGCGAAGTGTCGTCTTTGGATTTTTTTTTTAAGAAAGTTTTATCTGTTCACTAGGGGTGTGTGTGCGTGTGTATGTGTGCGTATGGAAGGGTGCTTACCTACTAATGAAGCTGAGTTAGTAATGAATTACAAACGTATAAATACATTTTCACATCTTAATAATCAGACGCCATACATTATTGGATTAGACCTAAAGATATTTCCCATTAACTTACCTTGTTCTGCCATTCTACCAAGACAGCAGAATGTTTTGCCAGTCTCCAAGAGGGATGCATTCCCCCTCCCCTATTTTCCTTCCCCTAGATTCAAGAAGTATATGTTGCTATGATCCATGCATATCTCATACATCTTGGCAGATAAGATAGAGTAGTCAGATACAAGATCCGACTTGCTTGGGTTTTATGTTGTTGTTTTACAGCTTTTCAAAGCGAAGGCTGTATTTACATGTGATTTGACAGATACCATAGAGGAAGATGTTTAGGTTATCAGTCAGGAGAAGCATGGAATTCAGACAAAAATGACTACACCCTTTGCAAGAACCTTTGCAAGACTAAAGGGGGTGTCACACAAGGGAAACATTTCTTGCTACAATCTACAATCTCTTCACGTATTGTGTATTGCATATCACACGAAGTGCGAGCAATTCACTCTGTGCATGTATCAGTAAACAACAGGAATGCTGCACGGATACATGTCTGGGCTGGCTTCAAAACATGTTTGTAACATGATAACTGACAGTAATACTTAGTAAATTTCTTAGTTCCCTAGAACGAGACAATAGTCAATATCATTATTCTTTATCAATGTATTGATAAGAATTTGAAAAGCACTACATACTGGGACTTGTCATGTTCTGGCTAATTATATTTATATAAAGAACATTTTTATTTTTAATATTCCTGCCAAATATCTCGATTTTACTTTTGTACAAAGTATAGATTGAATGGCTCTTGTACATGCGATAATCTGTAGACATTTGAAAGTAGGCGCATAGGTGTAGAAAGTCCACGATAATATGCCATCGTGTTATAGCCCCTCAGCAATATACATGTACAAGTAAAACACACATGCACACACACACACACACATTATTACCATAATGATTATTATAATTTTATTAATATCATTACTATACATATTGTTAGTATAATCATTGTTATAATTTTTGTTATCATTATCATCATTATCATCCTCATAAGTATTATTCTTATTACTATCATTATTGTTAGTAGTAGTACTACTATCATTATTGATAATATCATTATCATTATCATTATTATCATCATCCTTATTGTTATCATCAATATCATCGTGATTATTATCATTATTATTATTATTATCATGCTTATTGTTATCATCAATATCATCGTGATTATTATCATTATCATTATCGTAGTTACTATCATCACTATCACTCTCATCGTTACTATTATTATGATTATAATCATTATGGGTAATATCATTGTCATTGTTATTTCTGTTATCATGTTATTGTTATTGTTGTCGGTATCATTATTTCCATGATTTTTTATGTTATTGTTTCTATTGTTATCATTAGCATCAAAATTATTATTAGCATTACCATTATTACTACTTCCACTATTATCCATATTACTACTAATAAAGATATTCTTGTTATTGTTATCATTATCAAAAACAGCATCATTACTATTATCGTTATCATCATTGTTGATATTACCATCATAATTAATATTGCTACAATCATCATAATTATACTTCTCATAATAATTATCATTCCTACGATGATATGGATAATAATAGAAGAGTAACAGAAATTAAACATGATAAGATAAACCTGGTCATAATAGCCGACCACCATGCTCTGGGCTCCCGTTTTCTGTTTGCTCACATTTCACGCGGATTATCTGAATCCGTTAGGTAATTTGTACCTAAACCATTCTAGCTATTTTCCTCACTTCTAGAGTATATAGTATTTATCTGAAGTGCTTCCTATAATCCATTCTAGAATAATAGAACAACTAACATCTACTTCCATCATATAATAAACTGAAGATGGAATGTATTCAGCTCTCATGTAGTCCAGAGCAAACATCTTACAGCTTCTGTACACCTACTCCATTATATTCTAACAGAGCACATTGCGTATTTTTTCCTCGGCTGATGCATTCAACTGAAGGTGAAGGTGAACCACGAGAAGGTGTGGCAAGAGGGTGAGGACGTCACTGATAAGGGAAAACGAGAGGGCGAGGGGGAAAATAGCACTTAGAAAATGATGAACATGATTGAGGAAAGGATGACGAAATATGTGAGTTATATGAAAATGAGAAGAATATGTAGCTGGTGGCATCTGGAAATGGGGACAAAACTAAGCATCCAAGGGCGAAGCCTGGCAGCGCGAGGCACAGGCCCTCCACGCGTGGATTACACGTGATGAACATGTTTTTGCTCGTGCCGAGGGTGAGGTTCCAGACACAAGACAAGCTGATTTTCCAGAAGAGATCTGCCGGAAAGGGGCGTTATCTTACACACACACACACACACACACACA
>BOPN01010122.1:12500-20000 GCA_017312705.2 Penaeus japonicus
ATCATCATTATTATTTTTTGACCCTGGTATTAATCTACTTTGGTTACGTACTTGAACTATGAGATGTAAAGGGAAAGTATCTCAAGACTAACTCGAAAACTTTTACCTTCCTCTATCATCCTTATGTAACCTACACCCCCTCTCTTAATGCCGGCCTTCGCTCCAGTTCAGTTTCGCCCGCTTTCAAATAGCAGTCTGGCTGACCACAAAAAGCTTAGGCTGTTCACGTGGGGCGCACGCGGGGAAGGGCTGAGACCCACTCATCTAGGATTATTACTTCCAATACTGTTACAAGCCGGAGACATAAATATATAGCTTTCCTCTTCATTACGTTTTGGATTTTTCCTGTCCTTTTATCAGCGGCAAAGGACCAGTAAGGAAACTAGGCCTCTGAATATATACACGCAAAAAAATAAGAAAAACATTTCTAGCCTCAAACTTTCTACTTTTGAAGCTCCTTTCACCTGACTGCGAAGCCGCCAGAAAATTGAATATGAAGGATGAAACGACGGCCATGTCCACAGGGTTAGTCTTCAGATTCGGCACAGACCCACGTGTTCCCGAATAGGAAGTCACGTTGAAATAAAGATTTTGTTTATAATGATGTTACAACAACTGTTTACTCTGTCTCTACGACGCGAGAAGTGACAACGATTCAAAAACATGATGAAAAGTTCATGACTGGAACATATATAATGATAACAAAAATATCAACTCTCTACCCAATACCTTCTCATGATCTACCCTCATCAACCTTAACCTACGTTGAGCATTGTCATGAATCCACTCATAATCTCCATCATAATGCATACACGCATTCAGATAATTTCCATCATCACTTAATGTTTTTAACATTACTGCTTTTGTTATTCTTACGAGAATCATTAGTTTCATTATCATGATTATACTTTTACTCTTACTATCATTTCCTCATCATTGTTACCGTAACTATCATTTCATTGTCATTGCTACTATATCTGTTATGATCACCACTATCGTACATATATACATGTATGTCTATGTGTGTGTATATATATGTGTGTGCACATATATACATTATCATGATACTTCGCGAGTATTCTAACTATCGGTCACTAATCCGTGGAAAGGCATAAACTCAAAGTGAATTGCAGTCTCTTGCCGTGATAGTGAATCGTGTCTTTGGTGTCATTTAAGTACTTCGGTAAGGTGGCCTGAGGAGGCCAGGGTAACCTCAAGTAATTTCATGCAACAAACGCAAGCATAGGGTTGCCCTTTCGTTTTGGCTGTTTAATTGTAATAAGAGCTGGCTCAGTTGAAGTGTTGATTATAAAAGGACTAGTTTGATGTGAATTAGTGTCTAGTAATCAAATATCATCACGATCAGTACCAACTATATGCAACACCAGGAGAGGAGATGGATATTGGTTTCCCCTTAACTGCAATATACAGTGTCAGCTGTAGTGTAAGGTGACTGCGACACTGAGTATCATACTATACTTGAGCCAGGCTGTAATTCAATGGAGTACGGATGGCAACGGACCTCGATTACTTTAGACATCCTATCGGAATAACGGTAACTGAAATAGCATAGTGTATCGTAAATGTTTTCTTCTGATTTTTGATCCGTTGGATAGCCAAGTGCGATGCAGCTATAATATACCGTGATATATTGCTGTATATGGATATATATTTATTATGATTATAAATCATAGGAAGTAAAATATACATACGCAGAAGTGGCCAGGATATGTTTTCCACGGCAATAACCTCAGACGGTCAATCTCCTCCGCCCACTGTACGTGCTTCGGGTCGCGCTGACTGTAAACGAAGCATGCATCTTCAACATCTTATTGAGGGAATTTTCATTTATCTGCTCATGTTCTTGATGTATATCTTGCATATCATACGAAAAAAATGAAATTCTGGAACTTTCATATTTTGCAAGATTTCTTGATCCCCCAGTTATCAGGCTGATGTGTAATTGTTTAATCCCGTCCAAATAACGTGGTTGCGTGAATAATTGATTTTCCTCTCACAAATCCAGGTCTCGCTATCATAATTCTTCCTTCTCGCTGTACATATCTCTTCGAATCTATTGCCTAACTTTCATATATTTCCCTGTGTCTTGCTAAAGACAGCATTTAGAAATAAAGCGATAATTAAATTTCTCATTACACATTAAGAATAGAAAAAGCACACACTATTAAGAAAAATTATAAGATACAATCTAGTAGTCTAGGCAGGTAAACTAATTGTTACTAAAGTAATAATATATGAGGTTAATCTAGGATTCCAAATAGCACTAGTATCATAAACAGTATATATATATGTATATATGTATATATATATACATATATGTACATATATATATATATATATACATATATATATATTTACATATATATACATATATTATATGTATATGTATATATATATATATACATAGATATATACATATATATACATATATATATATATATATATATATATATATATATGTATATATATGTATATATATATATATATATATATATATATATATATATATATATATATATATATATATATATATATATATATACATATGTATACATATGTATATATATATGTATGTATATATATATATATACATATATACATATGTATACATATGTATATATATGTGTATGTATATATATATATATATATATACATATATATATACATATATATAAGGATTATCCAGGCTTATGCATAACTGATTCTATTTAATGTACATTGAAATCGACAGCCGCTAAGTAATACGCAATAATTTTCATATTTCAAGAGGATGTATGGCTTTGAGCTTCAATGAGGTTTGGATTCCTTCGTAAATTTGATAAATTGTAAATCTCTCTGAAAGTTATCCTTAGCAAAAAAGAATTTGATAGAAGCAATGGAAAACAACATCCGAGGACTAGACCTGACGAGAGGAGAGGAGAGCGACCGCCTTAAAGAACGAGTTGTTCTTGTGAAGTCAGCATCCGTCCGGGAGGAGATGATCCTCGGATCCAGTGTGGTAAGTTTTCTCTCGAGTGACTTTGCCAAGGGCTTTGGCGGGGTTTAAGGGTGTAAGATATACGTGTCTGACTTCGAGTATGCTTTGATATTAGAATCTGCCATTGGCTGTCACTGACACTTAGACTGAAAATCTCGTGGATGTCAGGCTCTCCATGTCACGTAAGAGTGTTGCGTGATTTAGCGCTGATTTGTTTTCCAGAATTATTCAGAAGGCCAATGTAAGGAGGTTGGTCCGATATTGCCAAAATCAAGTTTCTGTGAATTGTTAAGTCTATGACATTAAAATTGCAGATGTAGACCAGTAACGTAAGCTAACATAATGTGACATTTGAGTGATTTGACACTTTATTTATATATTAAAGGGAAGAGTAATGTAGAGTACGATGCTTCTATAACAAGCATGTTTGTTTGTCCTGTGCAAAAACGGAACTGTAGTGAAATGGATGGACTGGGCTTTTCGAACGGCAATGGCACCGGAATTTCTTTTCACGTCAATTTTATGTAACACACACACACACACACACACACACACACACACACACACACACACATATATATATATATATATGTATATCTATCTATATCTATCTATCTATCTATCTATCTATATATATATACACACACATGTACACTTATATGTATGTATCATACATACATAACAACCATACATGTCTATGACTAAAGTGACTGGACAAAAACATTCATACTTTATTTCGGAATACTGTCTGCATCGTCGACTCGTCGACAGTCCGTCCTAATCGAAAGAAAGGTCGCCATTTTGCTTTTACGTTCATGGTTAATCAAGTACATCGACTGACCCTCTGGCGGCGTGGCTGGTAGTTTCTTACTCTGCTGCCTCGAACCTTGAGACAACAGAGGCTTTGAATATCTTAAAACCAGTCTTCCACCCACTGTTTGAAGAATATTCTGGACGCATGTGCCTTTGGTTTACCATTGGTTCTTCTCTCTAATTTTATCATGCAAACCCCTACATGGAATTCTACGACTACCCCCTCCCCCCCACCCTGATCCATTCCGTAGCTCACATTCTTGTCCTCGGGCCCGCGATAGGCTCCCCCTCCTCGTTGCCTCTGCCTCCGCTGGCTCGTGTCATGACCGTGGAAAGCCTTTGCAAAATCAGTCGCAGCGCGCACTTAAGTGGCGAAAAACTCACCTTGTCCTATGGCAATGAACGATATTTATGACAAACATGCGAAAGTCGAATCCATTTTGGAAAAAAAAAGTTTTGTTTAGCCAAGTAGATCTTACCTTGTAATTTGTTATCAAATTTTGTCATTAATTAAAATAAGGTTTCATCGGCGATTACATTAATGATTTATATAGTCTATTACACTTGATGTAGACATGAACACTGTTTGATTTATGCAAACATAGAAACATTTCTTAATTGCATCAGTACGTCATATTCAAATGTCCATAGTTCTGTAAAGGTTGTAAATATTGAAAAAACAAACAAACACAAAATCGCTATCATTCATATCATTAATACTACTATCATTGCTACAACTACTGCTACTACTATTTCATTGTTATTATCATTTTGTTAATATTTTCACTATCATTATTACAAAAGGATAATGATAACACTAATATGAAAGAACAAACATGAAAAGAGTATCATCAATATCACAGCTATAACAATGATGATAATGATAATAATGACAACAGTAATAATAATGCTAATGATGATGATAATAACAACAATGATAATGGTAATGATAATGATGATACTAATGATGGTGATAATGATAAGAATGACAATGATTATGACAATGATAAAATTATGACAACAGTAATGAAATGATAATTATGACAGGAAAATGATAATGATAAGAATATGATGATAATGATCATAATTAAGTAATAGGAATAATGATAATAATAATAATAACAATAAAGGTGATAATGATAATAATAGTCATAATAACTATGGTAACAATAACGATAACAGATAATAGTAGTGATGACGGTGATAATGTTTATAATGATGATACTGATAAGAAGGATAATGATGACAAAGCGATATGTTCAGTATTAGAATGGTATCATTATTATTACTATTTTCATTCTTTCATAATCATTGTTTACGCTACATCTCATAGTATCATTGTATCATGATCATTACCTAGTAACAATGTAAATAATAACATTATTTATGACATTAATGATAACCACAAAAAAGATAATAGCTCGATTTCGCTCATCCAGTAATTAGCGCATTTGCTCAGCACAAAGAAGGCAGCAGTCAGTGAATGATGAACCATGATGATGACGCAGTTCATTGCAAGATTTTCTTTTTCCATTAGACATGATGTAGTACTAACGATGTTGTTGCAGTTAATTACTGTTACTTCCACTGCCTCTGTGCCCACTTTTATTATTATTACTGCTGTGACTGATGTGGTATATTGACGCTGATCATGATTTTGATAATAATGCCAATGATGATGATGGTGATAATGATAATGATGGTGGCACATAGTAGGATCTATTTCAAGCAAGTGAATCGTGACTCGCAGAGACGCATTTATGGTATACCCTGTGCAATTAACATCAACCAAAGTAAGGGAGTCTAATGAGAATTAAACCTGAGAGATTGTCCCAAAGCCCGTATTTATACATGTCTGTTATGGACTTTCTTTGTGGTAACAGTTCTGTAACAGTAGTGAGTAGTGAGGGCAACAGTGAGGCACATGTCACACTAACCTGAGACGGACGCACACCACTTGATGTTAAGGAACCATCAGGTCACATCGTTGGTACTTGAGAACGGAAATTATCGTAGTGGTTTATGGTTACACTCTGAGTCAATTCTGCATTCGTGCGATGGAGTGCATGGCAGCACATATTTTCTTTTTGTGGTAAGGAAAGGAAATCGGGTGTAACTTCAGCAGCAGGAGAAGCCAGTACACAGACATTCCCTTTCGAAGTAGTTGGCTGTATCGTTCGCTGATGTGCCCACATGAGACGGGATCCACATGAAGCAGTGGCCAGCCGACACATTATTCGATCGACTCGATTTTAGGATTCAGGCCTAGGGTCGGGCAGGGCACGCAGACAAGAATGTGAGTCACAGATGATTAGACCATTATTTCTAGTTTGTATTTGAAGAGCAACGGCATCCAAGAGTCCATGTGTTCACAGGTTGTAAAGCTACAGGAGTTTGGAAATCGGCGACCGCCCCGACCCCCATGTGGTGGTTCCAGAGCGGGAGAGGAACCAGCACAGGCCGCACTGCCGTCTGTCTGCAGGGAACCGTCGGCGCAGAGTCGATGGGCCGCAGGGAAGGAAGAGACCACCCGGGCAATGGTTTCGAGGGCTAGTTTTTTCTGTGGGACGGACAGGTCTGTCTCAAAGGCTGGTTTGTATGCCGCTGATGGGAGAGGAATAATAATGATCATACCAATAAGGATGATGTTGATAATGATAATAATGATGGCAATGATTATCATTGTAATAACAACACCAAAAGCAACATCAACAGTAATAATGATGTTGATAATAATTATAGTGATGATGATGAAAAAATAATATTAAGATGATAACAGTTCTATCAATGACAAAAATGTCAATAATGATTATCATTATAACAATGCCTATTTCTCAAAGACAACCAAACGACACATCTTTTATCAATAAAGAGAGAATAAGTATTTAGTGCCGTTTTACCGTTAATCGATGTAAATTATGTTGAAATCTCCCTTTCTTTAAGTTACTTTTTCTATTATAACATTTCTTAATTTATAGATGTTGAGTCCATGTGATGCTCTGTTGCAGATTGAAAGGGGGGGGGGAGGGGTGGCGAAATCCTGGATTTAATTTAATCATCCTTTCTAGTCTTCTCTCATTATTATTATCATTATCATAATTGTAGTTATTATCCTTATTATCCTATTATTATGATCATTCTTATCATTATTATCATCGTTATGATGATTGTTATCTGCATCATTATTATTAGTATTATCGTTATTATCATTGTCGTTATTGTTCTTTATTGTCATTATTATTAGTATTATCATTGTTAGTATTGTTATTATTATCATTATCATTAATGTCATTAGTAGTAATAATAGTAGTATTACTATCATTATTATCATTATCATCATTATAACAATTATTATTATTGCTACCATTATTATCCTCACTATCATTATTACTATTATCATTATCATTAACATTAATCACAGTTAATATTGTTATCATATCATATCATTATCATAATAATTATTGGTGTTATTATCGTCATCCTCATTGTTACTATTTTGATTATCATTATTATCATTATCATCATTACAATCATTATCATTCTCATTATTATTCGCATATTTTGATTGTTTTGATTGTCAGCCTTACTATCATTATCATCATTATTTCATCAATGTCATTATCATCATTAATGTCATCATGATTATTACTGTCATTATTATTATCATTAATGGTATTATCATTATTCAT
>BOPN01010123.1:12500-15000 GCA_017312705.2 Penaeus japonicus
CTCTCCACACTTCATATCCACTCCATCCTCCACATCCATCCTCCTCCCCACCTCCCTCTCCATCCTCCACCCTACCTCCCCACCTCCACCGACCACATCCATCTTCCTCCACACCTCTCCACCTCCCCCTCCATCCTAACTCCCCACCTTCCATTCCCCTCCCCCTAAATCTCCACCTTCCCCCTCCCTCCCTCCCTACCCCTCACCTCACTCCCTCCCTCCCTCCCTACCTCCCTACCTCCCCTCCCTCTCTACCTCCCTCCCTCCCTACCCCACTCTCTTTCTTATAATCCCATCGACATCTTGATGCGAAGAGAAGAGATAAGGCGAGACACCCGAGACATAAAGTTTAATGAACGTGGCGACTTGTCCCTTCTCCCGTGTTCGAGGCCGTGTCTTCAGGAGTCGCCTTGGGAATATTCTCTCTCTTTTGGGCAGTTCTTATTAAGATAATGCAATTAAGGATGATGTTCAGGGAGATGTCATTAATGCTTATTCGTATTGTTTATCGTTATCTCTTGTTTTATATATCTTATCATTTATCAATTTTCTTATTTCCCCTCCCCCTAAATGAAACAAAGGGTTCGGATTCTTTAAGATCTTCTTTTGTTATATTAATCACTTTTATATACATATATATATATATATATATATATATATATATATATATATATATATATATATATATATATATATATATATATATATATATATATATATATATGTATATATATACATATACATGTCTTTATGATAGCCAAGAACGGAGGATTCGAATTCATTATCTATTCAACATCCGTTATTAATTTACTTATTCGTTGTTTCATTTATTCTTCATAAACTTCTACTCAACAAAATGATATACAAAAAAAGAAGAAAATTACAAAAACATTTACAAAATAAAAGTAATTATTAGTAAAAATTAGTAAAATACAATTAGCAAAAAATAAAAATAAAACAGTTGTTGCAAGAAGTAGGTCCTTATCATTGTTATTATAATCATTGTTGCTATAATCTATTACTATTGTTATTATTACTATTATCATTATTATCATTCTTGTTATTACCATTATTCTTATCATTATCATCATCATTACCCTTTTCATCCTTTTCGTTGTTATCCTTCTTATTACTATCATCATTACTATTTACAATAATATCATCCTTTTCATGATCAATATCATATTGATATCAATAATGATGGTAGTAATGATAACAATATCAGCAATAGTTACGATGACAATAGTAATATTAACAAAGAAGAAGAAGAAGAAGAAGAAGAAAGAAAGAAACATACGAGAAAAGAAGAAAGTTATCTAAGGAAATCCCTTGGCGCCTGCAGGTAGGGTGGGGGTGGGGAAGAGGGGGGATGGGTGGGGGAATTGGGGGAGGGGCTCATTTGCCATCGAGAGTTTCTCGCTCTTTTCTTTTCATGTTTTGTCTTTTCACTATTACTTTTTCTTCTGTCCATCTTCATCATCCTTCTCTCCTTTAATTCCATCATCTTTTCATCCTCTCTTTCTTCTTCTTCTCTTTCTTATTCTACTTCTACTCCTCCCTTTTCATATTTTCTTTCATTTTCCTCTTCCAACCTCGAGCTTAAAAGGAATCACACACTACCATTGTGGAATCGCATACCTGTTCGTTAAGGGATCGGAACCAGCAACGTTTCATAGGCTGTTTGTTTTGCCCGCCCCTACTCTTGCTCTTCACATTCAGAAACTTTATGATATCAAAGTTGAAAGTTGACGGCATTCTATTTACTTAAATCTCGCTCACGTGGCTGATTATCACCTCATATGCATGTTAATGCGATACTTATGACGGTGTTGGGCCATGGTATCTGTTCTTTGTGAGGGATAGCTATTCCAGGAAATTTCACTGGATGTTATCGCATTGGGCGAGACTGAGATGAGGTGTTTTGTTTTTCGCTTATTCTTTTCTTCTTGATATGCTGTGTGTCGTTCTGTATCTTTATCTCTGCCTCTCTCTTACCTATTTTGTTTTGTCCTTTTGCCTGTTTGTTTGTTTGCTGCCTGTTTGTTTATCGGTCTGTTTCTCTCTCTTTTTTATTCTTTCTCTCTCGCTCTCTTTTTTATCTCTCTCCTCGCCTTCTCTCTCTACCCCCCCTCTCTCTTTATCTATTTATCTCTTTCCCTCACTCTAATTCCCTCCTTTCATCGACCTTTCTTCCTTCTTTCGTACAGACCCAGCATTATAAAGGATGCACTTGTTGTCAACCTGAAATGCAATCCAGAGCCGCATAACAGGAACAGGAACTGGTCCAGCGATTCACTCTATTGCTGTTGCGATTGTTAGGTATCTTCAGCTATGATAAACACAGACACACACCATCCCCCACCCCACATACACACACACTCACACACACACACACACACACACACACACACACACACACACACACACACACCCCCCCCCACCCCACACACACACACACACACACACACACACACACACACACACACACACACCCCCCCGC
>BOPN01010124.1:10000-12500 GCA_017312705.2 Penaeus japonicus
ATGATTTAAAGCAAAACTACACCCCATTTTGAAATCTTAAAGAAACCACACCCAACCTCTTTCGACAAAAACAAAAACAACAACAACAACATCACACTCTCTTTCTCTCTTTCTCAAACCGCCTCGACCCCCCCCCCTCCTTCAGAGCCCCCCCCCCCCAAACGCTCTCACTCAAGGGGGGACAAAGAGACACTTAATGCTCTGCTGTTAGTCGGAGTCACAGTAGCCGCGTATCGCCTTTGGGAGACTCGTTGGTGCCTTAACATCTTCCTCTCAGGTCTGATGACGAAGATTATGCATTTGACACGCTCGCTCTTGCCCCTTTGAGCGAGAGTTTCGGCTAGGAAGGCCACCGAACGCACGGCCGTCATCGTAACCGCAGGCGACCAGGGGGAGCTTAGCGTGTTCTAAATCTAGTCTTTGACTCACTAAATAGTCCATTTCGTTGTATTTTTTTTCCTTCTCTGTACCAGGTTTTGAAAAAGATCTCCCTCCTCTTCTCCCCCTATCCACCCACTCCCCAACCCATCCCCCGTTTTTTAAATTTTTTATCTGGGGGGGGGGAGGGGGGTCTAGATGGGTTAACAGGACCATCGTAAGTCAGAATTAGCGAGGCGTTCAGTGGCCTAAGAAGCCGAAATTGGTCAAAGAAGCGCCGGGGAGACCAAATGCGTCGGGTCTTTGTCTGGGTGACCTCAGATGCGAAATCTTGCGAATTATCTCGCGTCTTGATCTTGACTGCTGGAATTCTGCGTGTTGGAAAAAGAGAGTTTGGAAAGTGGGGGAGAGATAAAGAGAGTGAGAGAGGGAAAGCGAGAGAGAGGGAGAATGGATAAAGTAAGAGAATGAAAAGAAAGAAAGAATGAGAGAGAGAGAGAAAGAGATAGATAGATAGATAGATAGATAGGTAGAGAGAGAGAGAGAGAGAGAGAGAGAGAGAGAGAGAGAGAGAGAGAGAGAGAGAGAGAGAGAAATAGAGAAAGAGAGAAAGAGAGAAAGAGAGAGAGTGAGAGACAGAGTTAGAGAATAAAGATAGTAACCTCAGCTCGGATTCAAATTCAAACTCAACATATACAAAATATATCTATAAACCTCTAACCCCCTCCCAAAAAACACCAGGATATTATCTTTACGAACCTCAAATTGGGAACATGAACAAAACAAAACTCAGAAAAAATGCAATTTGAAGTAATTTGCATCAAAATTTGGTAGAAGAGGTTTGTATTTTCTGATTATAATTCACTTATAAAGGTTAACATCCAGATTAAGATCTTTCACTTTGGAGTTAATTATGTTTATAATGATAATGATAATAATAATGAGACTAATGATAATGTCAATGAGGGTAATAATGGTATTCATGCTGTGGAATAACAACAACAGTGATAATAATGATAATGATAAAAATGATGATAATTGTGATGATAATGACGATAACAATACTTATGATAACAACAACAACAATGATAATGATAAAGGTAACAAGGCAATACTACCAATAATGACAGTAATAAATACAACAATAATACTAATACCAATGATGATACTACTACTAATGGTGATAATAAAAATAATGGTAATAACGATATCAAAATGATAATGATAATAATGTTAAGGATGATAATCATGATAATAGAATTAGTAATGATATTTACAATTATGGTAATGATAATTGTAGTGTCAATGGTGGCAATAATATTTGCAATGTTAATGATAACAGTAATTATACCGATAATAGTATTAATGCTAATGCTAATAATGACACCAATGATAAAAATGATAACAACAACAACAACAAAAACTACTAAAGATGATGAAAGTTGTAAAAAGGAAGATTACAGAAGGAAGATGAGAAGGACGAGTAAAGATGATGATGAACAGATAATGCAATCTTAAAGAACAGAAACGGGGAAAAAAAACGAATAAGTGAGTAACCAAGGGAGGTAAAGAAAACGAAGGAAAAAAAATGTTTTAACAGTAACTATGCAGAAGCAGGAAGAGAAAAGAAAAGAAAAGAAAAGAAAAGAAAAGAAAAGAAAAGGGAAATCCATGTAAATGAGGAAGACAAAAATAATGAAAAAAGAAGGAAATTTAGTAGGAGACGAAGAACGTGAAAAGGAAGGACATAGAGAAGGAGAATCGGAGTGAAAGGTGGAAAGATGGAAGATAATATAATAGAAAGAGTAAAAAGAGAAAGACAATAAAAGAAAAGACGAAAAAAAGAAACACCAAAAAATAAAAGAAAATCACAATAATGCGTATGAGAACAAGAAGATAAAGAAATGGAAGATGGAAAAAAAATCCACAACAAAAAGAATAAGATAAATAACAAGTAACCAATAAAGAAATAACAAGAAAATAAAGGCAAATAAACAAAGACAAAGGCCAACGCGAGAACCGACCCCATCCCAGAGCGAGACAAGAACAGACGTTAAGCTACCTCGCCACAGACAACGTAGCAATTTCTACGTCGGGAGCGAACATCGACACGACAAAGAGG
>BOPN01010124.1:22500-25764 GCA_017312705.2 Penaeus japonicus
TAATACAATTTATATCAATAACTCATCATTGATGTTAGATCTAAAAATATTCCAGTGACATACATCTAAACTCCTATGAAGTTTACATAAATCAAGACCATTAGATACTTAGTAATGAAAGGAAACCAACACAATGTAGAACTGAAATCTATAACAAAACGCTCTAATACTCTACAATGATACTCGATCCTATGTGAGGAGTCTGCGCACCTGTTCTCTCGGATGTGCAAAACAAGTGAACATCATAAATAGCGTGTTGGGTCTCCTGATATTTTGGCGGGATGAATAGATGAATTAATGTATAAGATATATGTGAATGAATTGGAGAATCGATTTTGAATAATCTGATGAATAGATTTAAGAAAAGGTTTTAAGGAATTTATGAATGATTGCGTCAGAAATAGATGAAAAAAAATGATGAATAACCGTGTGAAATATATGGATAAACCAATCAATAAATACACAAGAAAAATGAATATATAAAAAAGAATGAAGTCATGAGATATAAATGGATAGATAAATGAATGAATAAATGAAACGTTTAAGGAATAAAGCACATGAATAATATCAGCAAAGTAAAAATCGAGGCAAAAGATCCACATCTTGAGAAAGCACGCCGACCTCCTTCTAAGAAACCGAAGACGTAGCTCATTCAAGAATTTTTTTTCTCCTCTTAATGAATGGACGATTTAAGTTAAGAGGTGCGGTGATCCCCCTCCCCCTCCTCCCCCTCTCTTACTCCTCTTACCTTCCCCCTCCCACATCTTGATCCAGCTCCGTCTTATCTCTCTGAACCCCCCTCCTCCTTTCACTCCCCTACCCCCTCTCCCTTTTACAATCCATCTCCATTCTCTTATTTCCCTCCCCTTCTTCCTCCCCCACCTTCATAATCTTCTCCCTCCTCCCCCTCCCCCTCACTCTACCCTATCCCTTCATAATCTACCTCCCCCTCACCTACCCTTTCTCCTCCCCTTCCCCTTCCCCCAATACCCCCTTCATAATCCACCTCCATCTTACAACCCCCCACCCCCCACCCCTCAGCCTGCTCCCCATCCCGTTCATAATCCCACCCTACTTTATCTCCCTCCCCCCTCATACCCCTGCCCCCCTCCCTCCACCCCACCACCTCTATGTGAAAGTGAGGTGAGAACATGAATCGCACAACCTCAGCACTATCTCCTGGTTGACTCTCTGACTGGATAATCATGTCTAAATTTGACGGTGTTTCTACTCATTGCCTTTCTGCAATGTCTACTTTGTTGTTGTTTCTCTTCTTCTGTTCTCTTTCGCTTACTCTTTCTCTCTGACTTTGTTATTGCTTTCTTTCTCTCTCTCTCTCTCTCTCTCTTTTTTATTTTTTTTTTTTACTCTTGTTATCTCTCTTCTTTTCTTTTTCTTGTTTGGCTTTCTCACTGTCTTTGTCTGTCTGTCTGTCTGTCTCTGTTTTTTTTGTCTCTCTCTCTGTGTCTCTCACTCTCTCTCTCTCTCAAAGGAGGAGAAACAAAGAGACAGAGAGACAGACAGACAGACAGAGAGAGAGAGAGAGAGAGAGAGAGAGAGAGAGAGAGAGAGAGAGAGAGAGAGAGAGAGAGAGAGAGAGAGAGAGAGAGAGAGAGAGAGAGAGACTTAGAGTATGAGAGAATGAGAAAGAGAGAGAGAGAGAATGGGAGAGAGAGAAAGAGAGAGAATGAGAGAGAGAGAGAGAGAGAGAGAGAGAGAGAGAGAGAGAGAGAGAGAGAGAGAGAGAGAGAGAGAGAGAGAGAGAGAGAGAGAGAGAGAGAGAGAGAGAGAGAGAGAGAGAGAGAGAGAGAGAGAGAGAGAGAGAGAGAGAGAAAGAGAAAGAAAAAGAGAATGAGAGAGTAATTCACCAAGCTGTCGAAAAATCATCACATATCATCACTAAAAGTCAGCAACAAGTAAACACACACACAAATCATCATCCACCACCACTCCCATCCCCCCGCCTCACCCAACCCCCACAACCACCCCCCTCACCCCCACACAAGCACGATCCATTAACATTTAGAACCCCAGTTTTGCTCCAAATGAGTCGAACGAAAGAAAAGAAATCCGAACGATGAAATACGCTCCATCAGCACAGAGTGCAAAGGATAATAGCTTCTTCATGTCGTTTGCACTTTTTTGCGTCCAGTTTCGAAGTGTTTGAACTGATGGTGTGGTATTAGGAGCAATAATGAACTCAATCTCATGACCTGCTTAGATGAGTGATGTGCTTCCTTTAATAACTCTTTAACTTTCGACTTTATTTATAGGATGATGATGGAGAAGAAGAAGAAGAAGAAGAAGAGTAGAGGGAGAAGAGGAAGAAGAAGTAAAAGAGGAAAAAGAAGAAGAGGAGAGGGAGAAGAGGAGGAATAAGAAGAAGAGGAAGAAGAAAAGGAAGAGTAGAGGGAGAAGAGGAGGAATAAGAAGAAGAGGAAGAAGAAAAAGAAGAGTAGAGGGGGAAGAGGAAGAAGAGGTAGAAGAGGAAAAAGAAGAAGAGGAGAGGGAGAAGAGGAGGAATAAGAAGAATAGGAAGAAGAAACAGAAGAGTAGAGGGAGAAGAGGAAGAAGAAACGGAAGAGTAGAGGGAGAAGAGGAAGAAGAAACGGAAGAGTAGAGGGAGAAGAGGGAGAAGAAACGGAAGAGTAGAGGGAGAAGAGGAAGAAGAGGTAGAAG
Organism: Penaeus japonicus; assembly: GCA_017312705.2. Lineage (NCBI taxonomy): Eukaryota > Metazoa > Arthropoda > Malacostraca > Decapoda > Penaeidae > Penaeus > Penaeus japonicus. Next base: position 25,180 of record BOPN01010124.1, read on the forward strand.
AGGAAAAAGAGGAAGAGGAGAGGGAGAAGAGACAGAAGAGGTAGAAGAAGAAGAAGAAGAGTAGCGGGAGAAGATGAAGAAGAGGTAGAGGAAGAAGAAGAAGAAGAAGAAGAAGAGTAGAGGGAGAGGAGGAAGAAGAGGAAAAAGAAGATTAAGAGGAAGAAGAGGACGAAGAAGAGGAAGAAGAGGACGAAGAAGAGGAAGAAGAGGAAGATGAGGAAGAAGTGGAAGATGAGGAGGAAGAGGAAGATGAGGAGGAAGAAGAGGAAGAGAAGGAAGAGGAGGAAGAAGAAGAAGAAGAGGAGGATTAGATGGGAAGAGAAGCAGGTTATCCATGTATAACACGTGCATGATGGATGCCTGTTTGTTCGTTTACTTGTCTTCCTTCCCCCTTCTCTCTCTCTCTCTGTCTATCTTTCTCTTTCTCTTTTTTTTCTTTCATTCTCTCTCTCCCTCTCTCTCTTCTCTCTCTCTCTCTCTCTCTCTCTCTCTCTCTCTCACTCTCTCTCTCTCTCACTCTCTCTCTCTCTCTCTCTCTCTCTCTCTCTCTCTCTCACTCTCTCTCTCTCTCACTCTCTCTCTCTC
>BOPN01010125.1:0-5000 GCA_017312705.2 Penaeus japonicus
TCCTCCGTTCCCCCTCTCCTCCGTTCCTTTGTTTCTCCGTTCCTCCGTTCCTCCGTTCCCCCTCTCCTCCGTTCCTTTGTTTCTCCGTTCCTCCGTTCCTCCGTTCCCCCTCTCCTCCGTTCCTTTGTTTCTCCGTTCCTCCGTTCCTCTGTTTCTTCGTTCCTTCGTCCCCCCTCTCCTTCGTTCCTCCGTTCCTCCATTCCTCTGTTTCTTCGTTCCTCCGTTCCTCCGTTCCCCGTGCGTACGTAGTCAATCGTTCCAACGTTCCGCAAAAATATATCGATATCAGAGTGCCCCGTCCCCCCTCCCCCCTCCCCCCTTCCCCTACCGCTACCCTCGAGCTCTACTAGCCCCTCCCCTCTACCTCCTATGCCCCTACCCCTCGCCAGACTTCAACTGAATTATAAGGTCGAACGTCTCCCTTTAATGATGGGGATTTTCCACCCTAGGTTCCCCAATTATCTCTTCTGGTTAGCGACTTTTTTGTTGTAATTTTTTTTTCTTTCTTTCTTTCTTTCTCTAATTTCTTTCTTCTGGGAAGGACGAGAGGGAGGGGGCGGGGCTAATAGGGTTTCACTCATACTGAAGAAAGATGCAATTCAAATCGGTACGAAAATTGTACGAATTTGCGTGTGTGTGTGTTTATGTACGTGCGTATATGTGTACGTGTACATGTACTTGTGTGTCTTTATGTACGTGCGTATACGTGTACGAGTGTGTGTGTGTGTCTATGTACGTGCGTATACGTGTTCGTGTACGTGTGTGTGTGTGTGTGTTTATGTACGTCCGTACACGTGTAGGTGTGTGTGTGTGTGTGTGTTTGTGTGTGTGTGTGTGAAGTATCATGTGTGTGTATGTGTGTGTGTGTGTGTGCGTACGTCTGTGTGTGTACGTGTGTATGTGTGTATGTGTGTATGTGTACGCATGTGTGTGTGACTGTATGAGAATTATTGATAACATGATACGCGTTCGGAAATTTGAAGACTCCAGTTCATCCACTGCATCTGACTGGCCTGTTTTTCACTACACTGTACCAATGATTAAAAGCTGAAGAGATTATCAGATTCCAGCTACAGTCTTTATCTGCCTCAAGGGGATAACACGACTAAAAAGTTATAGGAATATACATATGAATAAAAGCTTTACGGGGATAAAGTAAGAAATTCATCTAGATTTTAAATTTGATAGGTTTAATCAGTTCTTTAATAAGCCAGGCGGGCACCGAGATGCGTAATTGCAATAGATATATTCATGATTTGAAAAAGAAAAAAGGACAAACATAAGAAGAAAGGTAAAAAAAAAGTACGAAGTGAAGAAAAGAGATAAAAACAAAAAACATTATTTAAAAAAAATCCTTTTCCAAACGTCAGCCAAGAGCGTGAAGACCCATCAACCAATAACAACCTCATTGTGTTCTTTAACGACACTTTAATGGCCAGTATGAAGATCTTCCGTAATCCTCTTGGGTGTTAAGTAGGTCTAAATATTCCTCGGTCGTTATTTAAGTGTGTGAAGAGGGTTAAAAATGGAGGCTAAGGTTAGAATTTTGCAAAATAATAAGCATGTATATATATATATATATATATATATATATATATATATATATATATATATATATATATATATATATATATATATATATATATATATAAATATATATATATATATATATATATATATATATATATATATATATATAAATATATATATATATATATATATATATATATATATATATATATATATATATATATATATATATATATATATATATATGTATATATATATATATATGTATATATATATATATATATATATTTACATACATACATATATATATATATATATATATATATATATATATATATATATATATATATATATGTATATGTATATATATATATATATATATATATATATATATATATATATATATATATATATATATATATATATTATATATATATATATATATATATATATATATATATATATATATATATATATATATGTATATATGTATATATATATATATATATATATATATATATATATATATATATATATATATATATATATATATATATATACATATATATATATATATATATATATATATATATATATATATATATATATATATATATATATATATATATATATATTTATATATATATATATATATATATATATATATGTATGTATATATATATATATATATATATATATATATATATATATATATATATATATATATATATATATATATGTATATTTATATATATATATATATATATATATATATATATATATTTATATATATATATATATATATATATATATATATATGTATATATATTTATATATATATATATATATTTATATATATATATATATATACATATATATATATATATATATATATATATATATATATATATATATATATATATATATTACATATACATACATTTCTCTCATTGTCTCCCTCTCTATTATGTATATTATATATGTATATATATATATATGTATATATATATATATATATATGTATATATATATATATATATAAATATATATTATGTATATATATATATATATATATATATATATATCTATATATCTATCTATCTATCTATCTATCTTATATATATATATATATATATATATATATATATATATATATATATATATATATATATATATTCTCTCCCCGTCTCCCTCTCTTGCTCTTCCTTCTAAAACATCGAAGAAGTACAGACATATTCGCACCGAGAACATAAGTCAGATTTACCTCAGGCACATATATAAGCTATTTAACCTCATGGATAAAGCTTTCCGGACTCGAGCAAGATATTACTCAGAGGAAAGTGAGAATCCGAGCTGCTCACAATCCCTTTGAGCATTTGAATCAGCGAGCTGCTCATCTCTCTGTGTCACGAGTGTAGAGTTGTATTGTGATAGCATTGTTGAAGTTGTGTTTCTATTGATGTATTATGCAAGCATTGAATCGGGTTTATTGGGATGAGGATGGGAGCATGCCGTTTTATCTCATTATTTTGAGATATTTCTTGTCCTCAGAGAGATTGTTCTATATATCTATATCTTTAAACCTATCTGTTGAATTATTTCTCTTCTTCAAGTATACCGTTATACTTTCTTAGTATATTTGTTTTATCTCATTATATTTCTTGTCCTCAGGTAGATAGTTCTATATATCTATATCTTTAAACATATCTGTTGAATTAGTTCTCTTCCTCAAGTATACCGTTATACTTTCTTAGTATATTTGTTTTATCTCATTATTTTTAGATATTTCTTGTCCTCAGATAGATAGTTAATATATATCTATATCTTTAAACATATTTCTTGAATTATTTTTCTTCCTCAAGTATACCGTTATACTTTCTTAGTATATTTGTTTTATCTCATTATTTTTAGATATTTCTTGTCCTCAGATAGATAGTTCTATATATCTATATCTTTAAACATATTTCTTGAATTATTTTTCTTCCTCAAGTATACCGTTATACTTTCTTAGTATATTTGTTTTATCTCATTATTTATAGATATTTCTTGTCCTCAGATAGATAGTTCTATATATCTATATCTTTAAACATATTTCTTGAATTATTTTTCTTCCTCAAGTATACCGTTATACTTTCTTAGTATATTTGTGAGTTGTGATCTGACATGTATGACTTTGTGAGCCCTGGTGGAGGGTGAGGATAGCTTAAGTTATCTCTAAGTTATCTCATTCTTTTATGAGGTAATCGCGTCTCTCTTACTCTTCCTTGCTCTCTTTCTGTTACTGTCTATTTTTTTCTGTCCCTCTCTTTCTCCTTTATCTTTCTCAAATCTCTTTATCGAAGTGTATGATTTTTTTCTCTTTCGCTCTCTATATCTCTCGCTCTATATCTCTCTTTTTCTTTCTCTTTCTATTTCTATTCCAATTTCTATTTCTCTCTCTCTCTCTCTCTTTCTCTCTCTCTCTCTCTCTCCCTCTCCCTCCCTCCCTCTCTCTCTCCCTCCCTCCCTCTCTCCCTCCCTCCATCCCTCCCTCCCTCCCTCTCCCTCACTTTCTTCCATGCCCATGATCTTCCCTACCCCCCAACCCCTCCCCCCCTCCCCCTTCCAGGAAAAAAGCCTCACATCTCCCTGCGGTCTCTTGCTAGTCGTTCCAAAAAGGCCGTTTCTAGTCGTAGTTCCTAACGTAAGTCTGCCTATTACCTAAACAACACTCACAGGGCTAGAGGCAGGGGAGGAAGACGGTGGGGAGGAGGGGGGGTGAGAGAGAGAGAGGGTCAGAGGAGGAGAGTGAGTAGGGGGAGGAGGAGGAGTGAGAGAAAGGGTTAGTAGGAGAGAGAGAGAGAGAAGTGGTGGGGAGGAGATGGAGAGGGGGTGAGGAGGAGCGAGAGACGGGGAGGAGGAGGAGGGAGAGAGAGGGAGGAGGAGGAAAAGAGGGGGTGAAGGAGAGAGGGGGGGGTTTCAGAGAGAAAGAGGGGTAAGAGGAGAGAGAGAGAGATGTTGAGGAGGAGAGAGAGAGGGGGAGGAGAAGTAGAGGAAGGGGTGGCGAGGAGAGGGAATGAGTAAGGAAGAGAGAGAGAGGGAGGAGAAAAAAGGGGGGGAGGAGGAGAAAGAGAGGGTGAAGAGAAGAGAGAGAGTGGAAGAGGAGAGAAAGAGGAGAAGGAGGAGATTGGGATGGTCGAGGGAGATAAAGAGGGGGAGGAAGAGAGAGATAAGTGGAGGCGGTGAGAGAGATGGTGAGGAAAAGAAAGAGAGGGAGAAAAGGAGAGAGAAAGAGAGAGAGAGAGGAGGAGGAGGGGAATAGAACGAGTGAAGAGGAGAGAAAGGAGAGAGATGGAGGGGATGGAGGTGCGAAAGTATAGGGAGGAAAGAGAGAGGAAGAGGAGGAGAGAGAGAGGGGGGGGGAGAGGGGTGCCAGTGCCAATGGTAGAGTGCCTGGTGAACTAGCCACAGGGGAATGCTTGAGGGGCAAA
>BOPN01010125.1:12500-15000 GCA_017312705.2 Penaeus japonicus
TAAGAACGATGATAATTATGATAACGATAACGATAATAATAATACTATGAACAATAACAACAATAATAATAATGATAAAAATTGTAGTGATAACAATGATATAATTAACAGTAAATAACAGCAATAACAATAACGATGATAATAATAAAAAAAATAATAATAGTAATAATAATGATGATAACAATAGTAAAAAGAATAACAATGGTAAATATAATGATAACAGATATGATAATGTTACTGATGATTAAGATGATAATGATGATGATAATAACAACAACAATAATAGTAATGATAATGAGGATAATTATGAATAAAGATTATAATGAAGTTTATAATGATATCATTTATAACAATAATGATATGCATTACTTTTATCTTTATCATCATTATTTTCATTATAAGGATAATAAGAATAATGATACTAATAATGATAATTGTAATGATAGTAGTAATAATGATAAATATCATACTAATGATAAGAATAATAATGATGATGACGATTAAGATAAAGATAATGATAATATTAATAATGGTAACAATGATAATGATTAAATAAACAGTATTGATGGCAGTAGTAATAATAACATCAAAAAAACTTTCATTTCTTACTCAAATTGAGACCTTTGAGTGTACTTTTATACAATGAAGTGAACCCTTGCAATATGCAACAGCATAGAGTCATGATCTGTGGCCAACTAAAAGATGATGCATTTGTGCCTAACTCGCTGATAAAAAAAAAGTCATGCAATATGACAATATGACACGGTCAGACAGACAGTGATTTGGCGTTGCAGCCTATGATGCTGTGCAACATAGTTATTCTTTAGCGATTTGAGAGATTAGCGCAATGTAGGAGTTGCAAGCTGCACAATGGAGGATCATGTTGCATATATCCGTGTCATTTAATCGAATTACGAAACATGTCATGCTATGAACATAATTTTTCTTGTTATTCTCATGACTGCTTTGAATGCGGTGATGATCACTGCCAAATGGACTGTAAAAAGAACGGAAAGGTCATATTAGTTACTCCACAGAGGTCATTTAGGGTCAGAATGCAGCATGCCATCTGTCGACATTAGGGCGCAAAAGGGCGTGGTTAGAGTGCAAAAAGGCAGCTCGAAATTGAATGTTCGTTTTCTCTTTCTCTTTCTCTCTCTTTTTCTCTCTCTCTTTCTCTCTCTTTTTCTCTCTCTCTTTCTCTCTCTTTTTCTCTCTCTCTTTCTCTCTCTTTTTCTCTCTCTCTTTCTCTCTCTTTTTCTCTCTCTCTTTCTCTCTCTCTGTTTCTTTCGGACTCTCTCGGTCTGCCTCTCTCTGTCTCTCTCTCTCTTTCTTCATGTCTCTCTCTCTCTTTCTTCATCTCTCTCTCTCTGTCTTCATCTTTCTCTCTCTTTCTTCACCTCTCTCTCACTCTTTCTTCACCTCTCTCTCACTCTTTCTTCATCTCTCTCTCTATCTATCCATCTATTTATCTATGAATCTATATATGTCTGTCTGTCTCCCTTTCTACTTATCTAACTATATGTCTATCTATCTATCTCTTTCTCTCTCTCACTTCACTCTTTATCTGTCGCTTTCTTACGTTTTACTAAAAGTCCCTCTGATTTTCTTCTTCTTCCTCTTCTTCTTCTTTTCGTTCTTCCTCTTCTTTTCTTTTCTTATCTCTTCTTTTTTACTCCTTCTTTTTCCTTTCTTTTCTTTTCATGATTCTTCTTCCTTTTCTTCTTATTCTTATTCTTTTTATTGTTATTTTTCGTTCTTCTTTTTCTTACGCTCCCTTTCATTCTGTTCCACCTGATCATGTTTCTTTTTTGTTTATTCTTATTCTCTTCATTATTCTTTTTCTTGTTTTCTTCTCCTTCCTGTTTTACTTTTTCTTGTACTTTATATCCTTGTCCTGTTTATGTTTATGTTCTTATTCATATTTATATCATTCTCTCTTCTCCTTTCTCCTTTATTACTGTTCATCTCTTTGTACTCTTCCTCTTTCTTTCTCCTCCACCTCCACCTCCACCTCCACTTCCACCTCCACCTCCACCTCCACCTCCACCTCCACCTCCACCTCCACCTCCACCTCCACCTCCACCTCCACCTCCACCTCCGCCTCCGCCTCCACCTCCACCTCCGCCTCCACCTCCACCTCCACCTCCGCCTCCACCTCCACCTCCACCTCCACCTCCACCTCCACCTCCACCTCCACCTCCACCTCCGCCTCCACCTCCGCCTCCGCCTCCACCTCCACATCCACATCCACATCCACCTTCACCTCTACTTTCTCTTCCTTCTTCTCCTCCTTCCCCTCCTCCTCCTTATCACCCTCCTCCTCCTTCTCCTTCTTCTCCTTCTTCTCCTTCTCCTTCTTTTTCTTCCCCTCCTTCTCCTCCTTCTCATCATCATCCTCCTTCTCCTTCTTCTCCTTCTTTTTCTTCTCCTCCTCTTCCTCCTCCTCTTCCTCCCCCTCCTCCTCTTCCTCCGGCCCTAAGTCTAGGTCACCGCCCAA
>BOPN01010125.1:22500-25756 GCA_017312705.2 Penaeus japonicus
CCAGAAGTAAGATCAACATCACCACCACCATCATCATCATCATCTTCATCACCATCACCATTATTCTTATCAATTTCCTATCATACTTCATCGAGATTCCAACACCATTAACTTCCCACCATAACACCAATAACATACACACAAAAAACTACCGTACTAACCCTCAAAAAAAAAAATAATAAATAAAAAAATAAAATAACACTAACTTTTGATCCAAACCCTTTGACGTCTCCAGAGCAAGTATAAACGCCTCACTCATAAACAAAGCCAAACGGTATCAGATTCTCTCTGTATGGTATCAGATACCATACAGAGAGAGTCAATTAAACTATCAAGTTACCGATTGAGGACGACTTATAAAAAGGTGAAACCACAGGAGTTCCAGTCGAAGGGGAGACAGTCGGGAGACAGTCGGGAGACAGAGAGGTACGACTTTGCTTTGAAACTTCTTCTCCTTCTTTTTCTTTCAGCTGCTTTGAAACATCTTCTTCTTCTTCTTTCCTTTTGGCTGCTTTGAAACATCTTCTTCTCCTTTTTCTTTCAGCTGCTTTGAAACTTCTTCTTCTTCTTCTTCTTTTTCTTTCAGCTGCTTTGAAACTTCTTCTTCTTCTTCTTTTTCTTTCAGCTGCTTTGAAACATCTTCTTCTTCTTCTTCTTTTTCTTTCAGCTGCTTTGAAACATCTTCTTCTTCTTCTTCTTTTTCTTTCAGCTGCTTTGAAACTTCTTCTTCTTCTTCTTCTTTTTCTTTGAGCTGCTTTGAAACTTCTTCTTCTTCTTCTTTTTCTTTCAGCTGCTTTGAAACTTCTTCTTCTTCTTCTTTTTCTTTTGGCTGCTTTGAAACATCTTCTTCTTCTTTTTTCTTTTGGCTGCTTTGAAACATCTTCTCCTTTTTCTTTCAGCTGCTTTGAAACTTCTTCTTCTTCTCCTTCTTTTTCTTTCAGCTGCTTTGAAACTGTTCCGTGTTACAAGATGTAACTTTGCGATCACTCTATCTATGTTGCTAGAATAGGGAGGATATTTACGTCCTATCCTGGATTTGCAACTTGTTATTGCAATAATGTTCTGATCATTCATCAAATACATATGAGCTTGTCCAAAAACTGTGTAGTTAATCGGGGTGGGGGAAAATAGCTATTGAATAATAATTATATATCTTTTTTTTCATCGGATTCATGAATAACAAAAGGTTTTCATTAAAAATAGTGAATCACTGATTGTGTTAAAAAGTCAGGTTGAAACCCAAACTTCCGGTGATTCTATCAACCGTGGGTCTGTTTTTGTTGATAGCTTTTGGTATGTGTAGGAATAGGGTGAAAATTATGTATATGCGTTTGGTTTGTGTGTTTGTCTGTGTGGGTGTATGTATGAGTGTGTGGTTGTTTGTGGTTGTTCGTTTGTTTGTTTGTGCTTGTGTTTGTGTGTGTGTGTGTGTCTGAATATATCCCATTGTCAAAATTCTTATTAAAAAACATCTAAGTGTTTGGCACCAATTCACCACCCAAGCCACCCACAGAACCACCCAATCAACCATAACCACCATCCATTTCACCATACCATACGAACACACGAACACTATCCCAAAGGTCTTATCCATATACATCCCCTCTTTTAAACACCCCCTACCTACCTTAAACCCCACCCCACCCCCTCCCATCCCCACCCGCCTCAGCCCACAACCATAAATGGACTCACCACAACTCAACCACACGAAACAACTAAAACTCAACCACACGAAACCGCTTAACCGAAATGTCATCCACGCATTCGGACGCAGAGTGCCCCCCTCTTCCGACGACCAATGTGAGAACTTTCTCACATCGCTAGTTTCATGGGGGGGAGTGGGGACGGGGGTGAGAGGGGGGTGGGGGTGAGACGGGGGTGGGGGTGGGGGTATGGGGGTATAGGGGTGAGAGGGAGAGAGATGAGGATGTGTTGGAGGAGGGAGGAGATTGGGGGGGAAGTTGGAGAAAGGTAGTGGTAGTTTTAAGGAGGGAGTGGGGGTCGGGGTGGGGGTATGGGGGTATAGGGGTGAGAGGGGGAGAGATGATGTGTTGGAGATGGAGGGGGAGAGGATGAGGGGAGAAAGAGAGCAAGAGTAAAAAAAATGATAATAACAAAAATAAATCAGTAAAAACAATAACAAAAATTAATCAGAAAAACAACATAAATAGAAAGAGAGAGGAAGGAAAAATACCTAAAGATAAACAGAAAGAGAAAGAAAAGAGTGAAAAAGAAAATAAATAAAACAGCAGTGAAAAATAAGAAAAAAAAATATACGAATGAAAAGATCAATTAAATAAAATAATGAAAATCGAGAATTGTCAAACAAAAAATAATAATAAAATAAAGTAAATTAGAGTTAGTGATATAATCAACCAAAATAAAGGAATAATAACATGGGTGCGTTTTCGGTGACATAAGATTCCAATTAACTCGAAATCTATACCTTTATAACGTGATATCAACGTTGAGTGTGACGTTGCAATTTTGCAATATTTTGGGGTTATAGAATATTCCTTTTAGCGTGTGTTGTTCTGTTGTTGTTTGCTTGTTTTATTTTATCTTTAGGATGTTTTATTCTTTATTTCATTCTCTCTCTCTCTTTCTCTCTCTCTTTCTCTCTCTCTCTCTCTCTCTCTCTCTCTCTCTCTCTCTCTCTCTCTCTCTCTCTCTCTCTCTCTCTCTCTCTCTCTCTCTCTCTCTCTCTCTCTCTCTCTCTCTCTCTCTCTCTCTCTCTCTCTCTCTCTCTCTCCCTCTCTCTCTCTCTCTCTATCTATCTATCTATCTATCTATCTATCTATCTATCTATCTTCACCATGCCCCTACCTCTCTACACCCATCCACATAACCCTTCCCCCTTTCCCTGTACCCCCTTCTTCCTACCCCCCCCCCCTACTCCCTCTCTTCCCGCTCTACCCCATCCTTACCTTCCGCTACTCCCCTCCTCCCCTCTTCCACCCCCCTCCTCCCCTCTCCCACCCCCCTCCTCCCCTCTCCCACCCCCCTCCTCTTTCCTATCCTTACCTTCTCCCACCTTTTACCACCTCCCCCCCCCACACACACTCCCCATCCGTGACCCGGTCTTTTGAGGTCAACAACAATCAGTTTTTTTTCTTTTCTTTTATTTTCTTTTCTTTTGTTAATTCGAGAAAAATAAAATGATTATGATATCCAATGGCGCGACTTTAATGATGATGAGGTTGTAAGAAAGTAGAGGAAGGAGAAGAGATGAAAATAATGAGGAGGTGGAGGAGAA